>JAQIVE010001947.1:0-21985 GCA_034698285.1 Sminthurinus bimaculatus | reverse complement strand
TAGGAGGTTTTCATTTAAAAAGCTACAGTAAATAAAGATCCCTGCGTTTTTTCGCTTGGACTTGTTACGTCTTTTATCACCACGAAACTTTTATTACTAATATAGAAGATGGAAAAATGATTTCCTTATCAATCAAATCATATGTATGTAAGTATCATCAATGGAAGAAGAAGCAAACATGAGAGGAACTTTATTACTTGATGATGATGATTGACATTTTGGAGATGGTCAATGGTCAATCAATGCATTATTGAGATTGAATGTTTGAATATACTCTGTCAAAGGCTATGAACATAAAATGCATATAATATATTCATAGTATTTTTCTAGCAACTGTCTTTGGGGCAAAGAAGAAAGTAGATGGAAAATTGAAGAATATATTATGCATCTGTTTTTATATGTATTATGTTCTCCCTTTCTCTCGATGTATTTATTCTCCATCTACATTCCTGTTATCGGTGAAGCGGTCAATTTTTCTATCAAAGAAGGACAAAGCTACATTTTTTAGTTGTTGTGTAGTAAAGGTAAGAACACAAAATTTGATATTTTTTACTAAATGAATATTCCTTACCTGGCTACCTTTTGTTTATTCAATAAATTGAAAAAATCTAGCTGTTTTGTGTATTTTTCTACTTATATTGTGAAAGCAGGAAAGCCCAAGGTGGAATATTTGAAAATTATTAGGCAAAACATTATTATATTTTTCAGGCCCTCAATTCCGACGAATACTTGTGTTATATCGTATTTTTTACTACCTATTGTCCACTGGCAACGGTAACTTTTAACCTTTAACTAAATACATTTCAATATGTACTTGTATTAAAACGACTAAACCGCAAAAATGTAAGCAGAAGCCCCATTTCCCCTCTTTAAAAATAGAATAAAATAGATAGAAAAAAGCAAACTTGTTTACATTCAATCTACAAACGGCAATGACGACGACGGTATCTGATTGAGAAAAAATGAGAGGGAAATGGCAGATGTGCAATTTAGATAACTTTTCCTCGTCCTTATCCCCAAGAAAAAGAAAATTATAAAGAATTGCAGAAAATGGATGGCCTAGAAAACCAAATCAAACCCCAACCAAAGGCCATTAACAATTCTTGCAGTGAATCCACAAAAATCGTGTCTACCGTCCATTATACAGTGTTGAAAAAATCCTACGACTGTCTCCACATCTATGGCTTATATACATACATATAAGCATTTTCCCACCTTCATCATAATGTGTCTACTGCATAAAATAATGATCCAATTTTCTTCACCTTATCTTTTTGTATGAAAAGTCAATGTCAATGTTAAAGTATATAGATGATAAGTGGTGATAAGTTGTTATAGAGTAGCTCAAGTTCCGACGACGTTTACAAGTAAAACACGTACTTCTTTAATCCCAGTTCTTCGTCCATCAGTCTATTTTAGCAGAGAGGACTCATTGTCAGTTACGTGATAAAAGATAAAATGAACGTTAAATCCATAATATAGAATAGCTTGGACTTGCCAAAGAAAGTCAAGGTCAGAAAACCGAAGTAATGTGTATGAACCTTGGCTAGGCTAATAATTCATTCTGCGGCTTTGTTTAAAAAATTTCCGGTGTGTCACTATTGCATTATCATCAAATTTTTCTCTATTGTAATAATGTATATATCAGGTACATATTGTGACTTTATTCTTTATTCTTCTCAAGGTACACGGGAATGCTAAAGTAACGATGATTGTTCCGTTCATTGAAGCTCTTTAAGCCTTAAACGGTCAATAAATAATGATGAATGCCCAAACGGATATTTTCGCACTTGCTTTAGCCCTCTTAATGACTTTAAAGACTTATGAAAGGGTCGCAAAGAGAATATTAGCTCAAACGAGGAAGATTCCTGTGTGCGGTACTGTACTCTACTGCAATGTGTACTGTACATATTAGTATCAAATGATTTTTTCATTAGTTTGTTCTCTCTATTTTTCCTTGTACAATATTTTACTATATATATAGTAAAATGGCCAGAATTCATACAATATTGTATGAATTCTGGCCATTTCACTGTAAGACGAAAGAGGCACGAAGAAAACCAGGGTGGCTTTTGCATTACATTTGAGCGTTGAATGCTGGCTATTGAAGAGGAGTAATAGGACAGTAATAGGAGTAGATGGCAAAAAAGGCCGGAGCAGAATTCAGATGAATATTGAATGTCTTTTTTTGAAGGTCCGCAGCATTTCACATTAAGCATTAAGCCACTGTTCCGGATTTTCAGGTCCGTCCGTTCAACATGGCGAATTCAACATTTGAAGGGAAAACATTGAAATAAAGAGAGAAGAGAGAAGAAGAAGAAAAGAAAAGGATGGTAAAATATAAAATACATAATATAATAAAAGCTCATCATAAAGTCATCTAAAATTCAATTGAATTCCCCATCATAAAAAAACACCCTGTGGGCTTCCCTCGTTTCTTTAGTGCTACTTTCCGTTGTCCGTATAGTGTTGCTCGCATTATTTTCTCCAGTTTGTGCCCATGTGTACTTACATGTATACATATCAGCGTTATTATAGTCCGTCCATTATTTGGAGAATCGAGCCTCGAGCCCGCTGGACAAAATACTTAAATTGTACTTTCAAAGTTTACCGAGCATATGTACATACTTTCCCCTTTCTTCTTCTGATACTTTTCTTTGTGCTTTCTTGTCCCAGAAGAAAAAAGTACTTTATATATTATTTGAGTATTAAAAAGGTCAGTGGACGATAAATAATTTTCTGTTCTGTCCTTTCTTTCATGTAAAATCTATGACTTTAAGTTTTATGCTGAAAAAATGGTCCTCCCGAGATTTTCCATTAATCACATTAATCAAAACAGCAGTAAAATCTGCAATCCTCAATTCAAATATCTTGATGCGCAAAGAAAAATAAAGAATCCCTTCTTTATTCATTATTTTAAAAGACATGGTCGAAAAATGAGGATGGAAATGTCGGGAGCGTGTTCAAATGTAAATTGCATAAATTATACGCATACATATATATGTAGATATTTCTCATTTTCCCGTTTTCATTCGAGAGTGCATAACCCACGTACAGAATACTGATGCCATTTTTTTGTAGAAAACATTTTTCCTGGCTAATGGTTGTCAAAACTGAACATAGAACGAGAGAAAATCTGGAATTTTTCATGTTTTTCAAGTGTTCACGTTCAATGCCAAGTGGAGCTTTCTCATGTCCACATTCATTTTCCGACATGGTGTAATAACTGTCATTCGCATTCATAATCAAGAATGTACTAATAACATTTTGTCAACTAAATGAATGGATTGACGGCGCAAGCTATCAAATATTAAATGCTCTTGTTCAACTTTCTCCTGTACAAGTTTGTTTTTGTACGTTTTGCTTACAACTATACTGTATGTACGCAACTAGAAACTAGTTACATAATGGGGATAGCTAAAGTGAAGTAAAATGAAATTAATGGAATTGAATTGAGGTGAGTTGAATACAATACATAGACGTGGCTCGGTGCGACGTGGTGACAGCTTTAGATTTAGATTTAGGCTTCAGGTGCAATTATTAATATTAAATTGCGCCGTCACGGTTGGCATTTATGTGCCTATATACTATATACGATGTACAATGTACAGAGTTCGTACAAGTACACGATCTATAATATATAATGTGTGTACCTTGTGTAACAATAAGTTTTGTATCAAGAACATTACCTTAGGTTTTGTGTATTACATAATATCTGCCCTGCACATATTATGGGGGATAATTAAATTACGAATTGCATAGGCTGGAATCAAATTTAATTATGATTGCTTTGTAAGGATATAACATGCTTATGTATGAGGAAACCTGAGGGAAGCTCCTGAAGGAAAACCTCCAAAGTTACTTTGGGAAAAGACAAACGCCGATAGGTAAATTGGTATACGGTATATGAATATGTACATTATGTACATTATGCATATTATATAAAAGTAGAAAACAAGATGATTCGTTTCGCGAATGTGCAATTCCATCATATGTAATTTAACATCAGCTATAATATGCTATAGTACATAAGTATGTATGTTGTATATTATAAATACTATGCTAGTCCACCATAATTACATTTTTATATCTTCTATATATATGACACAATAATATGTTGCTGCCCTAGCTGTAAAAAGTTACTTTCGTCGAACCTACATTAAATACGTGTACACACGTGGCAAAATATTACACAATAACAAAATAATTCCTTCACCAACAGTATTTTTTCGGTTCCACAAAAAAACAAGTCAACTATATCAACTATCTATACAAAAGCCGGAGGAGAAAAACATTCTATTTGTTTTGTTTTTGGGCTCTTAGAAACTCCTACACGTCTTTTAACAGGAATTGCGTAATGGAATTATATGAAAGAGGCCTAATAAAATAAAGATGTACTGTACTTGCATGCAATATTATTTGTTGGAATATAATTACATAACAATTAATTTATCATCAGTACGTATCTCAACATAAAATAAGTGCACAAACTTATTATTTAAGAAAATATAGAGATACCGAAAAGTATGGAAAGCTATTTTTGATTAATTTGTAATAGACGACAAATATAGTTTTTATGAAAAAGGTATGATAAGGCCAGTATTTTGACATTAGTAAAGAGAAATTTGTGAAAAGCGTTCAACTTTCACTTACCAAATGCTGGAGAGCTGAAATCCCATACACGTTTTTCTACAGAAGACTCTGAGCACGAATCTTGCTGTAGCTGATAGATGAGATGAAGATTCCACAGCCTTCAGCCTGTTGCCAATCTTCTCAAAAGCGATAAGCCATGTGAGTTTGGATATTATATATGTTATGATATGGTTGTGATCTTGGTCTTACAACTTGAACTTAGTTTTTGTTCCTCTTCTTTTACTTTTACAACTTTTTGACCGTAGAAAAGTAGCTACTCAGCTCTCTCAACTTTTTATACTTTAATAAGTATTGACTTCTAAAGCTCAAGTTTAACATTTAACCATGAATCTTGATATGAGGCTGATTACTCGGGTATCTTACAACTTATACAATCCACGATTTGATTTTTGATTAATTCCCTTAATTGAAATAACTTTGGTAAAATCAAAGTTGAACATGATATTCTAGTTAATACTTTGTAATACTATGCGATGATGAATATTGGTAGTTTATTATATTGTAAAACTTAAAGCCTTTACATTGATTTTAAACAGTTGTTTATCACAGCTCCAGAGTTTGATGGTGTTATTGTTTTTAAATATGCTGTTACAATACTTGCCTGAATTTGTAATTTCCAAATCTTTTGCTGTAATAACAAATTCAAGTGTCACCATATTTGTTATTCGCTATTTGCCATTTGCGGCTCAAACTTTCACAATAATAATAGTAACATAGTATTCAGCAGTAGTATTTAATAATAATAATAATACTGTGATTTGAACAAACAAAGTTCTCTCACAGTTGATTGTGGTAGACACCCAATTAAAATTAATTGCACCTTTTATTTGTCAATGACGGCGATCATAATCATGACACTTATCTTCACTCGCTATACAGACAGCAAGAAAAACAGAACACAATTTGGACTTCTTTTCCTCCGCACTTTAATGTTAAGGATGATTATCTAGAATTGACCACTTTCTCCACAGTTCCACTAATGACAAAATGACGGAATCATGCGGAGCCTACAAAAACACACCAAAGTTGTAAAATGTATAGTGGATCCTGGATACAGTAGATAGACTCATGTATACAGTAGAATAATAAATGAGTGGGGAGTTGACAGAGCACAACAAATAGGACAACAGGCCGACGAAATGAATGAGAAAAAAAGAGGAGAGAAAATTCCTGTTGATTTTGTACGCTCTCGCAGTATAGAAAAAGACTGGAGCTAAGTAGATCTGGATAGCGAATGCTGGAAAGTGGAGGTCGACTTCCTCTCCAGAACTGTCTGAGGTGAGCGAGATGCAACGACTGAATCCAGGATGCGAATCGTAGTTGTAGTAGAGTAGTGTGGAGTTTTCAGAACTTCAGAGCTAGAGCGCGCAATTTCGACAAAATCAAAATCTTGATATTTGCAACCTTGTCTTGGTTTCAAAACTGAAACTGTCTCAGGTTTCAGGATTGTAATCACTAATAAATATTATGTAATTGTTTATTGGTGATCAAATGATTTTTTAAAGATTTGAACATATTTGTACATTTGGGACAGTTTTTTCCGGTGTACACTAGACAAAAGTTAATAGTTTATTCAACCTTCATTTATCAAAGGTTGTGATGATAACAAATCGAGGGATTATGGAGAAAAGCTTTTGAAATTACAATCGAGACTCAAAAAGTTTCCATTCTCTAACAGGAGAAGGGAATATAGCAGAGCAGCACAGCCCAGTCGTTCAAGTGAAAGTTGTCGGCCTACATGCCACACAATTTTATACTGGAGAATGTAGAACGTTACTTTGCACATGTAAAGTCCACACCGCTGTGCATGCACAGAACAGAGAACACAGAACGTACGTACTACGCTTCTGTGTGACGGATATTATGATATGAAAACGGAACGTGGAAAAGGTTCCTGCTACCGCTGCTTGCTGCCTTTGCTTTTACTTTCCTTGTTGATGGTTGAGGAGAAAGCAGGCAGGCTGGTATTCGCTCGCTCCCTTGCTCGCTTGCTTCCTTTTGCTTGGATAACTATACCCACTTCCCATGGATGCATGTAGGTATACATGGATAATGGTTGAACATATACACTTTTTGTCTGTGTAACTGTCTGCATCTATATGTCTGCCTACACACAACGTATATCATACACATACCTTATATGTATTATATGCTATAGAGCTATGTGGAGGCAAAAAATAAAAACGGGAACGGCAACAGTCAAGCTGGAAACCCCGAGCAAGCACAAACCAAGTCGAAACCTCCCCGTTCATTATATTATATCCGTTTACATGGGACTTTTTATAATAATGTATTAGCTATCCTGTATGTACAATGTACAAGCTACATGCTCACTCTACACTCTACACACTTGTGTTCTAGGTGAGCTTATGCCTTAGTCTGGCTTAGAGCTGGAGTAAGAGTCAAAATTCAAAGCTCAGGTTGGAAGAACAGGATGGATGAACATAACATACAAACACACGCGGAAGAACCAGGGCAAACGAGAGGAGGTAAAGTCAACCTTTTTGATAAAAGTAAAATGTGTGTAGGCTCCTGCTTCTCTCTCTTTATGCTGTATTCCACTATAGTGAAAACGTTTTCTGTACATGTATGTGTACGTAATATTGTGGGATATACGGCTAGAGTTGAACATGTACAAGGTACAAGTCTTCTTCTTTTTTCCTCCCGATCCTGCCTGAATTTCTGCTCCTCTTCCTTTCTTCTCTGTGTCTCTCTCCCGGCTCATGCACAAACTTCCAGTAACTAAACCTGCTGAGCAGGAAGAAAACGAAAGAGAAAAGGGAGACGTGGAAGTAGAAGAAGAATCTCATTTCCATTCATTGCTTTCTACCGTCAAACTATCCAGGAAGAAAGTCCAACACTATTCATACACATACATACATAATACATATTACATATGCATGTGCTATCATTTTCCTGTCCTATCATGATTTATTTTATGTGTCAAAAAAGTGCGTTGGACAAAAAAGCTAACATAAAAATGGAACAGACTTTCCCCAACACAAAAAATTGTCTTACATATATGCATATTTGTATTACCTTCTTTAAGGTTCTTTAAGGTAGTACAAGATTTTTTCAAAAGGCAAAAAAATCAGAAAGTTTTTATACGATAATAATTAATGCAATAACAATCATTATCTTTGATAAAGATTCTTGATTCCTTATCTACTGAACAGGTTCTTTGAAAACAGTAAAAGCATTGAAGAGTAATACATACATAGAAGAAAAAGACTAGGCTGACGGTACCACCAGCACTCTGACTGTTTTTCTCGTCTTCTCCTTGAAGATGTATTAGCTAGATTACATTTGAAGGAATCTTCTGGTGTTTTTCCTCCTTGTGGTGGTAAAAACGAAAGTGTAATAAAGAGTAAAGACTAAAAGGAGTAGAGAGGGAGACGGAGGAAAGGAAGAATAAAGAAGAGACAGGAACTCCTTCTTTATTTCCCTATCCTCATTCATAATACATTAAAGACACATCCACTGCGTCCATTCATACACACTACGGATGATAAGGATATTATATAAATTACATATAGGAGAAAAAACTAAGGAAAAGAATAAGGCAGGAGTTTAGACTTACTTTGATATGTACCAAAAGTTAGCATTTTCTTTCTTCAGATCTTTTCCGCTTCTCTATCTATACCATAATATAATATGTAAGTAACAATGCTCAACTATACACTATACATGCATACAGACTTACAGGATAAGCTGCAGTTCTGAATTCCCCATTGTTTTTTTCATATACATTTTAACTTTCAACAGTTGCACATTGTAAAGTGTCCATGAAGTTCTCATTTTTGTACAGGTTTTCAACTCCAGCTTGCATCTTCTATCTTCTACATTCAACCACTTTCGGTGTTCCGTGTTCCACGAGTCTCGGTTAACTACATGCAACTCTCTCCTTTTCACCATCATCTCTTGTATATTTAAAAATGATATTCTTTTTTATTATTCCTACCTTTATCTTTATCTTTCTTCGGGTTCTTCCTCTTCATTTTCATTTGAAATTTAAACCTCGTCCTCACTTTACCTTTCTACAGATATCTACGTTCTGTATTCTGTATGTACTTTACCTACTTCAAACTTGGTGTGGGTAAGATTATTATACATACATTGTATTATGAGTATAAAGTGCAATATTATGCTTTCCCTTCATTTTTCTCCAGCATATAATGAGACTGCTAAAAATGCTGCCACATGAAAATGAAAACCCAGCACAAGCATTATCATTATTATAATCGCCTTTACTTCTTTCTTCCTTTCATCCCCTGGTTGAAATAACTATATTAAATGAGTATATCATATTGAGCAGTAACTTACATAATACAATTTACATGTAAATTGGTGGATGCATGGCGGAGGAGGAGGAGGGAAAGAACTTTTTAAATCATCATACAATTATAGTTTATAGTCCACGCACTTTGCACGTGGGCCATCAAACTACATATATCCATATTAATATATGTCAGTATATTTTTAAAAATGTTACATTTTAACTCTTACTCTATGTATACTTACACATACAACATTGCTAAAACTTTCAAGTTAAAGGATGGAAAGAAATCCCACAATCATCATTATAATAATCCGTTAATGACAAACGATTAAAGCATAAAAAAATGTTGTTAAAAATGTTATCATGCCCACGTTTGAAAAATTGTAGGAAATGAAATTAGCCGCTCCATTAAATAATAATGACGAGGCCAGGGATATGATCTGAGAGAAAGTGGATAACGTCGGACAAAAGTTAATTCAATCGTCCCCAAAGTACGGTGTTTCTCTTTTGTGAATGATATGTATGTACGTGTATATGCTGAACATGCATACATATTGTTCAAATTATGCATGCATTATTACATCAGAGAACTCATAAATTCGGAGCATCTATATGTCTTTTGTAATATTCTATTATGCATGGTATCTATTATATCTGTAGTCTGTAGGTAGAGCTTCAGTGTTCACATACCGTTAAAATAGGCTAAAAAAGATAAGAAGAAAAAAAAACAAAAACTTATGTACGCCCCATGTTTGATGTTGTACCTTGTTTATGTTTCCATTTCCGAAACTGGAAGGGCGGAAATCCTAGGACGCGCATAAAAAATAAATACAAAAGAAGAGATAGCGAAAAACTGTAGAGTAGGGAGAAAGGACAGAAAGGACAGGGGAAATATCTATCCATAGATAGAACAATAGAAAGCAGTGAAAAATATTATTATATTATATGGTAAAAACATTGAGAAAATAGAAGTGTGTGTGCTACTACTTTTTGTTTGGACATGTAGGGCAATGTTTAATGTTTTCAGCGTTTAGTGTTGTTTTTGTCCTGTCTGTGATGCATATGAATTGGTCCATATACCGCACATACATACATACATTATACATTATAAATATGTAGTTGGTATAAAAGAAAGAAAAGGGAAAAGGCCTTTTTGACTGGCTGGTGACTTGTGAGTCTCAAAGGTAAAAAAGTCCTCTGCATCTCCATCATCTTCATCTTGAGTTGAGGATGGAGAACGGTACATTCATACATACCTATTGTGGACGAGGATGAGGAGAACGATATGCCTTGTAGCATACGAATTTTCATTCTCACACTCACTAACTCATTCGCATTCCCATTCAGTTTTGAGACTTGACTTGGTGTTGGAGGTGGAGTCGGAGTCGGAGTCGGAGTTGGAGTCAACTTTAGGTATAGATACGTGAAAACATTGGACTCAGACTGACAATGAAACACACAGCATTCCACGTTTTCATCCGCCCCACTTTCTTTCATCCTCTGATTTGGAGTCTGTGGCTCAGTCTGCGAATTTTCCAGCTTAAAACTTGAAGTTGAACAAAGGAGAGGAGAGAGGAGTGAAAGAGATCCCTTTTAGCCTTTGTTCTTGTTCATGTTCTTCGTCATCGTCTTGGTCTTGGTCTTCATCTTCATTCTCTCAAGAACCCGGGTACATTATGCATGTACAATACATGGAAAGTGACTTTCTCTCTCTCTCACGCTTTCTTTCTCCTTTATATGAATATTCCTAATGATAATCATAATTCGCTCACAATGACGACTACGACTATATGACTACAGCATTTTGGTACGGGTAGAGCTACGGTTCACACAAAATATTAACAAAGTCAAGCACAATACTTGGAATTGTTCAAGTTTCACACTCAAGATTGGAACAAAAATTAATTTTTTCAATTTTCCTAAAAACTGACAGCTTTTGAGGATTGTACCGAAATGACAGCGAAAATTTTAATAAAAACTTAAACCATCATTGTAAAAAAAGAGTTCAAAAATTGAAACAAAACATATTGTTCCAGAATGTCAAAATTTCAGTAAAAAAATCTTCTCCGTTGCCAAGCCTCTCTAACACAAAAGCATACAACTGTAAAGCTGTGAGTTAGCCATAGTTCCCCTTTTAGCCCTTGACTGTGTGGAAGCTGAAAGCGAAGGAGTAGAACACGAACATGAATAATAGTGCAGGGAAAGACGGCTAGACCGCAATATATAATAATAATACGGCTAATAATATGTCGACCCTCTTCCTAAATACATTCATGCACATCTGCTTCTAGAGATCTGGATCTGGACAAATATTCTTAGTTCCTCTCTTCTCATAATGTAATATTATGTGTACATGTATGTATATATGGATATGAAACTGCGAATTCCGTTCCGGAGACGTCGTCCTTGTGTTTCACACTTGGAATTTCGCATTTCGAGTCTCGAGCATCGTCTTTCGCCATTTAACATGATGTGTAGTGGTAATACTGGTAATGATAGTATAGGTATCTATACATTATACATGGTGTGTAAGGATAAAGGGTGGGAAAGCCGGAGTAAAAGTCAAACTGGGAAATAATTTAGGAGGAAAAGGTCTTGCCGCCTGATCCTTCGTCTTCTTCTGCTTCTTCTTAGAAACACAGAAATTTGAAATTCGAGATGGCCCTTGTATACATTTCTTTGTGAATATAAATCCATACACGTATTATACACATTATGCGCTTTCTTCTCCTTGTTTTTCTCATATAATATGAACAGATATACATATGAAGAATACAATACGAAATACGGATGTATTATAATAATGAGCCTCTAATCTATCTATAATTCCCGTGCATTCCACACAGTATCACAATATACACGGGCTTCTGCCCTCGCTCACCAAACATTGCATATTGCATGTAAATAAATGTATATATATATATACGTGTATTTTGTATTTATGTATTGAGGATGCCTATGGAAAATTCACATTTAAATTTACATTTGCAAACTGGAGCTCACAAGTCGACCATAAATCCTTGGTAATTACTCGATAAATTCCAAATTCCATATCTCTCGACAAATTACCTCCCATTTGCACAGCAACATATTTCCCCGTTCTGTTCCCTGAATTCTAACGCTTTTGTACATAAATACATATATTGCAATACAAAACAGGTAGGTACAGTGAGACTGATCTATATCTTAAAATA
This sequence comes from Sminthurinus bimaculatus, assembly GCA_034698285.1. Classification (NCBI taxonomy): domain Eukaryota; kingdom Metazoa; phylum Arthropoda; class Collembola; order Symphypleona; family Katiannidae; genus Sminthurinus; species Sminthurinus bimaculatus. The sequence continues at coordinate 9,859 of JAQIVE010001947.1, read as the reverse complement.
TTTGCACATTCAACTTCTTGACGATCTTTATGTTGGTCGGTTCGTCTGTGCAATGCTAAACAAATATGAACGGAAATACGGAATTTGTAAAATGTGTGCAACGTAAATTGTACAAAGTCAAGGAAACTTCTGACAGAGTTTAATGTAAATCAGTCCTACTGTGTGCGGGGTAAAAAGCTGTGTACGAAAAAATTATTTATGACGAGCATGTTCTTTGACTTGTGAACTTCAAAACAGGAACTTGAGGGGAATTTTTAGTTTTTATTTCGTCCACTATTTTTTTTCTTGAAATTATAAAGGATGAAAGAACGAGGAGGGCAAAGACGAAGGAAGGTTGTTTTCATTTTATTTTATTTTATCCCATCTTACTTTCTGTGCGTTCCAAATTCCAATGGCCGAATTGTCCTTAACATAAGTATGTTAAATATGTATGCATGTCTGTAATATACATATGTACATACTTGTAAAATAAAAAGGCGGTGTAAAGGTATAAACAGACAAAGTATAGCAAACAGATAAATGAAGAGAGGACATTCTTATGGTACGTGTCTCCTGGTCGGCACTCTTGCCATGAAACAAACTGTGAATAAATCCCATTTCTAGGAATTTGAAGGAAGAGGAGCAAAGGAACAGATAGATAGATAGATAGATAGATATGCAATGGTTGTGGCAAAGGCAATTGTAAAGGGAGTAGCTCAAAGTTGTTGTACACTTGTAGTTGTAAACGAATAAGAAGAAGAAGACTTTTTCTACCTTGCCATTTCAACTCAAAAGTTTCCTTGTAAACCCTCGACTGGACTACTGTGGAAACTTTTAAGGAGAAAAAACTACTGTAGTAACTATAGCTGGTGAAGTCCACAGTATGGTGTGCCCAACGTCCATAGAGAGCACGAACAAAGTAAGTGTAGTACTTGTAGCATGTGATGTAATTCATGGAATTGGGTAATAGCCAATGGTCAACAGCAGTGGCAATCGCACTGGCGGTATGAACTGAATCGTAATCACGTATAAATATATGTACATATACATATGTACACCTACGTACAAACACCGGAGAAAATAAAATAATTTGTATTTTTCCATCCTCCGGCCGGCCTCCTCCAAAAAGAAAAGCGAAAACAAAAAAGAAAACCAACACGAACTTCAGGACACAAACGAAAACGAAACCAACTCTGTGGCAAAGGCTCGCAAGCTCAGAATTTAGATGGAAGGGAAAAAGATGTCGAAAAAATAACACAAAGGTATGGAAAACGAATCGAGTTTTGAGCAAGGTACTACTTTCACCACTCTGGCCTGTTTGTTGTGTAACACAACGTAAGGGCTAAGGTACAAAAACCCAAATGTATACAAATGTGAACAGAGAACATGTACGATAGAAAGGTTTGACATTATTTTACTAACAAAGATCAAGCAATCTACCAAGGTAAGTAAATGTAGTTTAAAGATGAGGATTTTCCTATAAATTCGATAAAATTTCGAAGTAAAGTTTGTCTTGAGGAAATTCAAATTTCAAAAACATCAGAATAAAATTCGACGGGAAAATATCTTATTTTGCTGTAGAGCCTCCAGAATGTCGCCAAACTATTTTCCGCGAGCATCAAGAAAAAACGAGAATCCAACATGAAAGAAAGAAGAAAAGAAAAAGGCACAGGAAAAGCAAAATCGTAAAATCTACAAAAAAAACTACAGAATCTCGATGCATACATACATACATACATGCATACATATGTATCAGAACACACAGTGCCAGTGGATGAAAAGCAGGAAGGACTAAAAACGCAGGTTTTTTCTTAGTGCTAGGCCATAAACATACAAACACACAAATACATGAAATGCGACCGAACAGCACCGTATACAGTATACACACATCTATTCACATGAATACATGTAGTTACATCTAGTATGTGTACGAAAAGATAAAAAAGATACGACGGATTCGCAATCGTCGATTTTGTAGAATTTCCTCTCGTTTCTCCTCTCTGTTCTATTCTTCCGTTTCCTTCTCCTTCTCACTCTACATACTCCCGCTTTTTACTCGATTGTCGGTGCGTTTGCAACTCTAAATTGGGCTGGAGAAGAAAACCTGGATTCTGAATTGCGAATTTCTCTAAGCTGTTTCCTTTTTCTCCAGTGTGTACTGCCTTGTATGGGAATGCGAACTTATGTACATGGTGCATATGTACACATTTACATGAGTACATACAAAGGTTTCATTTTCATTGTTGTTTTCATGTGCGCAGTCGAGTTGAGACTCAACTTTTCCTTTGACGGTTTCTATACATACACAAAACAACGAAAAAGCGAGTTGTGTTCTACTACTACTAGATACCTCCTACTATTGCTCCACCTGACTCTAGAGAATAGAGAACTGTCCAGTGTGTATAAAAACAATATTTACCCCATCCCACGCATGCAGATATTATATAGGAATTTACCTGACTGAAAGTTGTACATTCCGTTTTGACCCAAACAGCCGACGACAGCCCAGACTTGAGCCAATAGAATACATATTTTGAAGGATAAAAAAGAAGCAATACAAAGACAGGTTTGTGTACAATATCGTGCATAGAGTTAAAACTGTCTGAATCTGAATTCTACAAAGATATGTATGTACAATGTACAATGTACAGGGCTATTTTTAAGCTCCCAATGCATAGTTGTATTTAAAAGTTATTTTACACAAAACGAAACAAAATTTTGAGGATGTTACATTTATCAACGTAAATCCTGTACTTTACGTCCGGTCTCCGGTCTCCCCTGCGTTTTCTCCCTTGAGCTACTCTGCTGAATGCTGACTGCTGAGTGATGTGCCCAGACGGGCTGATACGAGTATTTCATACATTTATCCAACGTATTTAAAGCCCTGCAATACACATTACATAATATCTACGATATAGCATCTATGTATGGATTGCATAATAATACAGTATTGTTGAATAGAAAGGGAGCTAGAAAATTCCCCTTTCATTCTATGAGATACGATAGTTGAAAACCATAGTTATGAGTATAAAGATAAAGGATGAAGCTGAGACCAGAGTCTGGTTCAAAGAGTTTCCCAACTGCTAAACGGACTGGTTTAACGTGTGTACGTATTTTGCAAGTATGCAGGGAACGGTAACTATTTTATCTATCTTGATTATTGTTTCTGTTATTTTATTTTCCATATTTTCATATGCGTATGAATACATAGAAGCCCAAAAATAATTTTATGCAATACTTTCATTTTCATTTGGATAGCCGAGTCGCCGAATGGATAGAAAGCTGGAGGCCTCACTTTTACCTACGTGTGAAGCATAGCTGTTGGTAACCCCACGTCACTGGGGAAAGTGGAATGCAGATGAGGAGAGGAGATATTAAATGACGGCTGTGCTCTATCTGTATGTCAAGTTTATTAAGGCAGTTTGGCACTGATTGGGGAATATATTTCCACGGCAGTTACCAGGCATCAAAGGGGGGAGTTTTTCCGGTTACTTCAAGAATTTAAAAAAACGGTTTATCATATGTATTTCTCTAATACTGTATAGAGCCAAACTCCTCTGAAATTTAGAAAAAAATAAGTCTAATGAAGTTTAATCACTCTATTCATTTCCAAATCAATAATGCTCAAAATGCAAAATCTCCCTAATAAAATTGCATAAATAAACCGTCCTTCCTGGCTGAGTAGAGCCGGGACTCGTGTTAATGTGCTGTAGTCTCATGGCTAAATGCTTTTATTTCCTTTTCCACTTTCTATTTTCTGCTTTCCACGCTTCCCTCCTTTTCCGATGTACATATATGTAAGTAAGTAAGATAAATGCATATTTACATAGATATAAACATGAACATGAAAGGGAAGGCATATGTACAAGAGCAAAACTAGAAATGTTGGAAATGCTCGAATATGAAAATGTGAATGAGATGGAAATGAGAGTTAAAATGTGTATGTATATACGTAGTTCATCTGTGTGCCTCGCAGCCAGTCACCCAGGCTAACCGACCGGCCTGTTTTTCTTAACATCATCATATGGAATGGAATGGAATATGAACATGGACAATTATTTGACATTCATTCAAACTCTTACTCTACTCTGCTCCTTCATGTATGACGAATGTAGGAAATTGGATCATATTATTTCGCATACTGATTTCTGCCTCATATTGATTGATTGATTGATTGATTTTATTCAAAAAGTGCATTCGGGCCACAGCCCATGACACATACGTAGATCAAAACATAAAATCGTTACAATAGTTAATACATCGCACAGTACATTAAATGACCAAATATTACAGTAATTCTTGTCTACCTTCCTTTAGCAACACCGAAGTATTATTCAATAGTAAATAATGTCATGTAAGGTAGATAAAAGTTATAAGTGCGAGGGAGTTCCGTCTGCCGCCGTATTTAGAAAGAATTAAAACAATATTACATCTTAATAAATAAGAGAATTAACTTGGAGTAATATTAGTAGTAGTAGTAGTACACACTTAAATCATATAGTCGTAGTTTATAATTTTTGGAAGAAAATCATTGTATGGTGATATCAAGAGGGTGGAGTGATTGGGACGCGCTTTGGGGTATGGGATTTGATGCCAACAGGATTCAGGTCCACATCTTCAAGAAGTGACGAAGAAGTTGTCGACGGACCCCGCTCGATTGTCTTCCTTGTTGGGAGATCAGTCTCAACCTTTGGCGAGCAGCTCCAGCACTCTCTAACTGCGACTTGATGAACTAATGCCATGTTGTCTCCATCATATTGTTTGTAATATAATATTGTGTATTTAATATGTATATTATGTGTATAATAATATGTATAAATGTAACAATAGAGTATTGTCCAGATCGGTTATTTAAAGTATAATAACAACAAATATACTGTAACTATGTCCGAGTGACAATAATGGGTACCTAGATTAACAATATCTAGAAAATTTCAAAGTATCAAGGGATGTTCTGTCACCCTAGAACCCACTATTTATAAAAATAAATTTAGAACAAAACTTTACCCTCATGGCTCTATAAAAAATTTAATTTTAACAAGGTCAAAACACAGTAATATTAGTAGTTATATCAATTACGTAGAAACAGTATTAGTATAGGGATTAATTAGTATTTTTTAAGAACCAGTAACAAAATATTTTATTATGTTAAAACCCACACAACTGTATCTTTAATATTCGAAAGTTGCGGACAGTAAAAAATAACACTCCTCACTCGACGGCATCGCAGACGGAACTCAGATTTCTGCCTCATATGTATTGTGGGGACTCTCGCCGGGTTCAAGACTCAAGACCAAAGTTTGGATGTACATATGTACAATGTACATTTTACATACATACACAGTTTTGTGCTATTCTATAGTTATTAACTGTACATTGGGCATTAGACTTGGGAGTTTTTGCGTATGGACATAGATGTAAAAATAAACATGATCATGAACATTCAACCATTCAGCGCCACAGTCACATTTTCACATTTTTGTTCACCGGGGCATAAGCATAAACAAAAAGGAAGTGAAAGGAGGGGAAAAGAAAGTCGGTCAAAATGTGATACATTTGACTGGAGGAAATGGTGAAAGAGGAGAAAAAACTGCGAAAACTCTGCAAAGAGTTACCCTATGAACATTACGCCGGATATTTCAACATAATTCGGTTCAAAAAGTCACTTTCCCCTGGAGAAACAGAGGGCAACGGCAAAAGGTTGGAGAAGCGTGCGTGGGCAGATGTAAAATTTAGAAGCCGGATTATTAAATATTAAAAAACTACACTATACATACGCAAAGTAGGATAGATACTACTACTTTATGTGTGTAGGCTTGCACTCAAATAATATTTATTTTTATTTTTTTAACGTGTGCTATATTATATTTGTCTATCTATTGCTCCTATGTTGCCTTTTATACATTTCTCCAATGACTATCATTTGCAGTTGGGTATTTACTAATACGTGCTTCAGTTTGTCATTGTTATTATAAAATAATACAGGATTATATTACATATTCGCTAGGTTAAAGATTCACACTATCAGGACCAAAAATTGGCAAAATTTTGTAGATTCTTCCTTGAACCGAACGGTGGGAAAAAATCCTTCATTTTGATTATGGCGAGACTCCGGGGGCTCCTATAGGAATCTACAAACTAAACTACCGGTAATTAAGATCCAGCTGGGTGATGAGCCTGTTAAATAAGATCAAGGGAAATCTTGTCGAAATTATTCTCGACGAAGCGAGAAAAAGCTGACATACGACGAGAGGAAGATGGTTTCCAGCAAGTTCAGTCTCTATAGGGTTTTTATAATACAGGTTGCTCAAAGAAACAAAATAAATGTCTTTACGTTGCTTAAAGTCGTTTAATTTTTGAATTTCAGAAAACAGCCGCATGATAAGGTTAAATTTGTCCGATTTGTCTAACAAAAAATGCCGCTTTTTATTGAATACATGCAATGAACAAACTAAATGCTCGGAATAAATAATTCGTGATTCTTATTGTCTCCCAAGAGATGAAACATATGTACCTCCACCAGGATTTGGTTTCCGTGCACATTTTCGATTGCCTGAACATGTACTTACAACTTAAAACACTGTAAAGATGCCTAATGTTTTAATTTTACTCACTGTCGACAAATTGATCGAACATCCACGAGGGTGTAATAAGTTACACAAATTAGATTCAAACAAATCTCCATGGAACTCAAGATCCACTTAACGTCTTGGCAATCAATGGTTAAAACTTGAAAATATTTACTACAATCATGCAAGTCAAAACGTATTTTCAAAATGTTTTCCTACTCTTTACATCAGCCGCCAGTCTCCCTGTTAAACATATTACTTAACTCGTACTAATTTGATGGTTTGACGTTTTTAGTTTTTATTTCTAGTGCTTATAATATATAACTTTTGCATGTTTTTTAATCGATTCTAAGAATTTAAATACGCATTCCTAAAAACAATGAGGGTCTTTTCAACAGGGTCTAAAGTGAAGTGGTACATAAAGAAATGTTTTTTCACCAACTGAAGCATATATTCTTTAAAGGTTCTTCCAACTTGTTTCAACAACGCGAATGTTTCGAATTATACCTGCTTAACGATTGAAAGTTATAACAAGTCCAACTACATATTGGCAATCGACGAAATCCGAGTTTCTTGAGGGATGCAAAAGCAAGGAAAAGTTTAGATCCTTTCATGTAATGTCAGGCGGTTGTTTGCCTTGGTCTTTTTCTCCGTTTTCGGACTTTGGGTTGTTGCTTTCGGCCATAAGGAATTAGATTTATTTGGAACTGAGATAGAAATGGATAACCATGTGCCTACATACATACGTACGTACATACATGGAGGAAAACAAGACGGAGTAATAGATGCAGATCCCAAATCCAGAGCTTAGAATTTATATACTGTGGATTGATGCTTGCTGTTGGCAGTCAGTGTGGAATTGGGAATTATCGGGAACGGAATGGAGATGGAAACATGTACAAAATACAGATGTATTGTATGTTGCTTCTAGTGCTTGTAGAAACTGTTGAAATAGGTCAGGCCACATGCAAGAACGCAATGAAACGAAATAACATGAAATAAAATAAAATAAAAAATACAAAGACGGTGGTGATTCCTTTTCCTTCCTTGGATATACAATGCAATAGGTAGATACATACACGCTACGATGTATGAGAAAGAAAAACAAAGGGAAAAGCTGGAGCTGGAAAGAGAGCGTCGTAAGCCGTAAGCCGTGGGAGAAAATAGAATGAATATTTCTTTATCTTCCTGTATACTGTACACTGTACAGTTGTCCATATAATATCCCCTCATTGCTTTAGAATCGAGAAAAGGCAGTCCCATCCCAACGAGACGAATAGCATGTGCTGAGAATAGATGGAAATTGCCTCTGGACACTCCATCCACCCAAACATATCGGTATCGGTATACATGCAACAAGATGGAAATCGAAGCTGCATCCAGAGGATTTGTTGAACGTTGTATTGTATTGTATTTTATTCGTGTTTTAAGTTCCACAGTAGCTCCATACATATATGTATACGTACATGTATAGTTGTGATGGAATGTGCGGTGGAATTGAAATAATTCTACCGATATCTAGAATCTAGATGGATCCCGATCCAAGTGTAAGTTCCACTTCGACTCTGACTTCAACTTGGAATTTGAAAATCCAAAAGCCAGTTGACCCGAAGGAATCGACAGACCAAAGCCGGGAGCAAGTTGTTGAAAATAGAGAGAGAGAGAGAGTTGAACATGGTGAAAAAATGTACCATAATTGAAATTTGAGAATTGAGAATAGTTTCAGGCGCTCGAGAATCCCTCTCAAAAAATTTAGATTAAACAAAAAGTTTGTGAAAGCAGCCAAGCACAAGAACGAATAGAGAAATTCGGAATGGAGCAAAGAATGTTTTTATATTATGTATTTGAATGTTGGAGCTTTTCAGTTTTCATCTCACTTTTTGTCCAGAAACAATCATCTGCTTAATATTAAAACTACCAATAAAAATAATACCCAACTTTTACTAAAAAAAAATTTTATTTTATTGCAAAAACTACGTTTCGATGTTTTTGACTTTTTAAGGATGTATTTTTGCATTTTGGCGTAATTCTAAATTCCGAGCTTAACAATACAGAAAATTGAACAACAATCTTTAGTCATGTGTAGGACAAGACGTTTTTTTCTCGTGCCTTGAATTATTTTGTATTTTTGTATGCAAAAAAGAGGATAATTTATGGAAATTACTTTTTTAATTTTAAATTACATACTGTCAGCTCTCACCACGAGGCATGCCAACACCAGCTACTGCAATGGTAATGCAGGTCGCAAGATACAAGTAAATGCACAATGCACACACACAGTACACAGTTAAATGTGCACATGTATTTTTTCATGAAGTCGTTGGTACACATGTCTGTGATAATTTAATATGGTAATTGCTTGAGGAGTTGTCTGTTCTTCCACGTTTCACATGCATAAAATACGTACAGTAGATTTTGATTGTGGGTGTATATAAGTAAACGTGTCCTGTACTTTGCTTTGCTGCTGGCATCTTTGTATTTAGTTTTTGCCCTCGGCTCTTGATTCTTGACTCTAAGATCTTCTTGGTCCCACTTTCTACACATCTGTGTATGTGCAATGTGCATATTACTTTTAGGTCTAGAGAAATTCAACCGTTCCCTCTCGAACCGGCTCTGTCCCTTTCATGGTGCTGGACTTGAATTAATCATCAGAATTACAAATTACAAATTCAATTTCACTCCAGTCTCCTTTTCTCCTCATCTTGGCTTTCATTTGATGCTAGCCCCGTGACTGCATGTATGTATATACACACGGCCCACAAATTATGTACACCCCTGTGTCTCATTTTTGACACAGGCCTATAAGCCCAGATTGAGAGCTGGTGGAAATCTGCCCTCATCACCAGTTGTAGCAAATTTTGTGCCCTTTCTACTGGTGTGACCATCAACTTGCTCATTTAGCACAATAGGGGTTACAAGGTCAAAATACGGAGGAAGGTCAAATTTCAGCGCACACAAATTGTGTACACCCTTCTGATTTTTTACATTTCTACGAAATGTCCGACACTTCCTCCAAAATCCATGAGCACCATGTTAACGTTCAGGTCATTTGGAGTGAATTTAGATTTGGTTTCGTTCAAATCGATGGATGTAGTCGGGAGAAACCATGAAAACATTTTACACTATAAATACATGTAAAACACATGTAAAAGTTTTTTTCCACACAGACATCCTTGTACAGTTCTTGACACCGTTGACCCAAGACGTTGCCATCGTCGGAGTCAAGCATTAACATGTCCAGCAACATTGTGTAAAAAATTCAGCTTTGTGTATCAACGGCTTCTCTTTTTAGAGGCTACAACAAAACATTC
>JAQIVE010001946.1:0-21987 GCA_034698285.1 Sminthurinus bimaculatus | reverse complement strand
CTTTTGAACTCGGCTGATGATGATGATGAAGATACCAGTGATAGTGATGATGCCATTTTCTCCAATTTTACAGCTGCTTTAGTTTTGTGCCAAGATGTACGTATGAGTAAAAACTTGTTAATCATCCCCACACCAGGCTAGTTTCTCAGAGGAGAACAGAAAAGGTCTCAAGTGCATGTACATATTAGGTGTAAGTTTGCACGCAAATCTTCATCAGTGAACGCGGAAGCAAATTTTCACCATAAAATCCGTTACCTTGCTCCTGGACTTTTATTTATTTATGTGGACAAATATGATGAAATACGATGAAAAGTTCGTCCATTCAATACATATTAGTTGCTAAATCTAGTTTATTTTAGCTGACTTTGTCTTCCTTCGTTAATTGGGAAGGAATAGAAGTGTTGATATAAATCTACCTCTGACTGATAAACAATATAAATAGAAAAACCATAGTGGAGTACATACATAAATTGATGAAAATGATGAACGACACAAACCACTCGTTGTTGGAGTTGTTGTCGGGGGGCGGGAGTCCGGAGCACCCCTGCACCGACCTCTTCAACCTGCACAACATGGGTGAAAAGTACAAAAAGTTCCACGGGCACATCGCCCTCGTCGTTTGCATCTTTGGGACCGTGGCCAACATCCTCAATGTCATCGTCCTCACGCGGAAGGAGATGTCAACCCCCATCAACAGAATGCTCACTGCTCTCGCCGTCGCCGATATGGTAAGAAAAAAGAGCAACAAAATGTGTTCATAATTTTGAAATAAATTTTCTCCAAATTTATATAATATTCATTAATGTTTTTCTTTTGGATACATTTAGTTGGTGATGGTGGAGTACATTCCCTTTGCCCTGCACAACTACGTTTTTTCCCGGCCGGACGAGACGATTTACTCCTACTCCTGGGCCGTCTTCGTCCTGTTCCACTCCAACTTTTCCCAGATCTTCCACACGATTTCGATCCAACTGACGCTGACGATGGCGGTGTGGCGGTACATTGCGATCAAGGGCTCCAACCGAAGTGCGTCTTACTGCACCTTCAAGCGGTGCAACCTGTGCATCCTGTTCTCGTACCTCCTGCCCATCTTCCTCTGCATCCCCATCTACCTCACCTTTGCCATCAACGTGAGTGAGGAGACCCTCTACATCCCACCCATCGACCCCATCCACATCGCGGCCCACTTCCCCATCAACGAACCCCAGGACGTCTCGCGGACCATCCAATACTTTTGCACCCAGTACGCCCCCGACAGCTGCAACAAGAGCACCGTGCTCAAGTACCACGTGGGGCTGAGTCATCTGGCCGAAAGCCACGATGGCCTCCTCAAAAGCATCAACTTTTGGACTTATTCCGTCGTCTTTAAACTCTTTCCCTGTGCCGTCCTCACTTTTTTCATGTGCTGGCTCGTCAATGTAAGTCAACTCTTTTTTACTTTTCCTATTGTACTCGTATAACTTATTATTCCCCATGCATTCATATTATAATGTATAATATTTTTATAAAAATATATTTAGGCATATAAAGATAATGAAAAAAAACTCTCCTTTTTTCAATCAATTTTATTTTTCTTGATTGGTTATTTTTTTGTTGATCCCTCTTTTTTATAAACATTTTCCCCTGTTCTCAAACAGTTGTAGACGGTAGACAAGCAAATTGGTAAAAATAATAAATATTAGTATTAGGTAGTTAGATTGATATTTTGTGTAATAGATAATAAAAATATGTGTGTGTTAGTCCGTAGTCGCCGCATGATTAGTCCTTAGTCATTAACGATGAAGTTTAAGTTTAAGGTCAACTTTCGGTTTTATAGTTTCAACCAAAAACGAAATAATATTTTGATTTTTTGCCAAGTCTCAACAATTTTTGAATAGTTTGAGTACGTTTTTGCTGTTTCGCCTGTTTGCTATAGTTTTTTGTTGAACTTTGCTTTGATTTTGCGTCTCTCGTTCAAGGGTTGGTCTCCAAGAAAAAAAGGGGCCAATAATTGCCGATTCGCCGTTTTTCATTTAGTTTGCCTGCAATTCCTTTGTTTGGTGTATTTTTTTACATATTTTTCCCTGTTAATTTCCAACGGGAGGATTATTGTTTTTGAGCAATACTTTTTTGCCTAGCCCCGTAGAAAATCGTAATAGTAAATAGTACGAGTAATAATGCGTAATTATTATTATTAACTATACATTTCTAACCGTAGTAGTGTGTTGTGCTTTTAGTAGTTTTGACATTAAAAGTTAACTAGCCTTAAATTTAGAATCTGATGGATTAGATCACTGAAAAGGAATCATACGAAATAAGAATAAATTTACTTATGTGCGTGAATACATACGAAAAGAAACATTTGGAAAGTTTTTAAAAGAGTATAAAAACAAATTATTTAGGTACTGCGTTCATGGTCTCCGGGACAGGTAAAAGCAAAAAATATGTACCTATATTTTATATATGTATGTATATACCTCTTTTAAAATTTATATCATATACATAGACGAATCTTTAAAATATTCCTTTATTCTCTCTCTCTCCAGACATTTTTTGCTCCTTACCTATCTATAATATTATTATAGTACACGAGTCTTTCAAATTTAAGCATATGCAGCTCCGAGAAGTAAAATGTAGTAAAGGTGATGGAATTCTGAATTTCTTCACAATTTTTTTTCTCTGACAATTTATTCATATAATATATTTCTAATGATGAAAAAAGATTTTAAAAGTTGACATTCTTGGAAAAAAACACAAACTTGGAAGTCTGTTGCTATTTGGAAGATTCTCCTTTGTAAATAAACTGAACCCAGCAACAAAGTATTTTGTAGAAGATAGATGAGAACCTTTAGAAGAATTTCCCTTCCCCTGTTCATAAAACTACAATAATATAAATAAATGTGAAGAGAATGACGATCCACCCTTTTGGTTTCTCGTCAACGTACCATGAGGCAGTACCACGCGATGAAGCTGAAGAGGTCACACTATAACCCCACTTTCCCTGCCCCCCCCCCGTTTTATCCCTTTTGTACATATATAATAAATATATTCATAGATAGTTAGAAAGATAGAGCAACAACGTGAGCTACCGTGTTCTCATCTCTTCGTTCGTTCGTTCATTCGTGTGTTTCTTCTTTCTCTTTCTGTATCCATGTTGTGCGATCATGTCCTGTATTGTATGCGATAATATGTATAGAATTTATAAAATATTATTGATTGGTCACAAGTCACGAGTCCTAAATAACAATAGAGATTGTTAACTTACTTCCGAAAAAGAACTTGAAATCTGACAGTTTTTGCTCATATACTTACACTTGAATTATACATAATATATCGATTGAAAGGTGATGAAATTGTTGAGAATTACGGTCGAATATTTAGAATCTGAATGTTGTCTTCGTTTTTAGTGTTTTGTGCTTTTTCGGTTCGTGTCATTTAATTCAGCTGGTTGTTGTTTGTTGCTTTTTTTGCCTGCAACTCTTTTGCTCCGATGCCTCTTGTCTGTGACATGATCTGATAGCTAATGGTCCGTGTCAATTGACGAGGCGTGAGGAGCAAGTTTGAAAATCTTCTTAAAATGCATTCTGTCCCCCTGGAGAAATTTCAATTTCCTGTTCTTTCTTTTGCACGTTACTCTCGTCTTTAGCTACATCCTTTTTATTTTGCGCCTTTTCTGTTGCTCTTGCTTTTTCTTGTGAGATAAGGTAACGGTTCTTGGGATGCTGCACCGACTCCACAAACACACTGCTGCAAATTCGAGCACCATGTAAATAATCTTGGCATAGGATGTAGAGCAGACGGCACTGCAGTCCATCCCATAAAATCAAGGGACATGGCACAATATCATAGTTATGTATACTGTATGTATAGTACTCCCATTTAGAAAAGTCAGGTGCCTTAATGTAATGCATCTAAGTTTTTGTATTCATTGTTTATCGTATTTGTAAATGGTAAAGAACATAATAATATGCAAAGGATAGAATTACTCCCAACTCCTATTCAGCTGTTGGACATACACATTCCACATGGTATTAACCATGTATCTCATATATTATGCATACACTTTGTCTTTAGACTTTACACGTTGGTCTTTTAGAACACAAGAATTTCTTCCCATTCTCCAATTTGAGATGCAAACGTTGTGCATTGCACAGAGTACACGCTTAAGTAAGTTAACGATAAAAAGGGAGCGGAAGTGGAAAATGTGAAAGGAAAAGAAAGATTAAGCAAACTCCGGACGACAACAACAACACCAAATGAAAATGACTGCCGGGATGCAGACGAGAGAGAAGAGAAAAGGGGAAACGTAAAATGTGTAGGCTATCATTGCATCCACTAAAACCAGAGCAATAAGACATGGCAGCAATTGCAAAGAGGACGAAAAAATGCAATGCAATGAAGTTGGTCCTTTGAGAAGAATTAGCGCAGGAATCACTTTCACAGAGCTGTGCAGAATACAGCGTACAAGCAAACCCAAAGGGAAGATATCCAAGAGCGATAAAAGGATAAGAAAGAAAGAGAGCATATGCATAAATGCATGCATGCATATATGTACATATGTATTACAGTTGCCATTTTTATCCACCATTCAAACACTGTTCAATGTCCCTTGTCCAATAATCCCTGTTTTCTGAGCCCTGGTTTATGTATAATGTATACAAATCGGCCATCCGAGTATGCAGCAAAAATAAAAAGTGCAGTTTAATCACAGACATTGCAAATTGTATTGTACGTTAGAAGCCAATCGAATGATCGGCCGTCCAATCTCTTCTAAATGAATTCCCCTTTTCTTACAGACAAACATAACTGAAGCTTTGCATATGCATATATACATATCTGTGTGTCTGGATTCTGGACAGAAAAAAGACGGCCAAGGTTGCAAAAGTTAAAATTATGTGCAGTACACAGTCATGTGGTCTATTTCTAAATCTGCTAATTCCTTGCTTGTTGTCAATCGATTGTGGTCTGTTATCTCGTGTCTAGGAGAGGGCAAAATGTTTTATGCGGGTGATAAAAAATCTGTGGTACGTAAATCTTTGGTGTACTGCGAAAGGATGAAGATTGAAGATTGTAGGTGTCGGGGTATAATAGACGTATTCCCAAGTGAAAACACGTGGTTTTCTGTACAGATAGTCACAGTAACAATTTTTTGTCCACGGTTTAGTTTTTTACATTTTTGAAGGTTGAACTTGGGTCTGTGTCTGCAATTCATTTCCAGTCCAGTCGAATCGAATCCAAGGCAAATCATGCGAGTCTCTTGCTTTGCTGGAAAAGAGAGAATTTTCCGCACAATAAATGATAAAATACTAATAGCCATATGCAAATAGATTTATTTATTTATTTGTCTAGTTTTGAATACCTCCCTCTCACTCACTCTCTCTCTCTCTCTATCTCTCCGTGTCTCTCTCTATCGGGTAGTTGTTGGCCTGATTTCCTAATCGCTCGCTCATTCGCCTCTTGCCCTTCTTGTTTTGAGTTGTTTATGAGTGGCAAAAGAACATTTTCACGCAATCAATGCAACCTAACCAAAACCAAAACCAAGGCATACACACACACAACACATAACACATACATACATACAACAGATTGGGCCAAAGTGTGGAGAGACACAGAACATACGAGAGAGAGAGAGAGAGAAAGAGAGAAAAGACAACTTCCCAAAACAAACAAACAAACAAACAGCAAACGGAACAAAGCTCATAGCAGAGAGAACATAACCAAGTTTGCATGCATATTTCATGTGCCTCTACTTTTGGGCCTTGCTCTGCCTCTGCCTCTGTCTTTTTCTCCCAGTCCTCTACGTCCTCGTATTCGTCGTCGTTTCGTACGTAATCTCTCATCCGATACAATACAAAGTACAATAGAAAAGTTTATTTAGTTTCGGATCCTCTTCGTCCTCCTGCAAACAACAAGGATTTTCTGTCAGATTAGATTGAAAATACGGATCGACTGTATCTATACTATGTGTGCTCTGTTACTCCTCTTCTTCACAGTATTATTGCCCATCGTATTATATGTACAATGTACAGTGTAGAGTAACTACAGTAGAGGAGCTCTAGAAAATAGAATCCACAGAATAAAATAAGATAGAGTAGACTTACAATAGACAAAGTAGTTACAATGTGCACTGCTCAATGCAAAATCTCCCATCTGTGTAATAGAGTGCAGTGCATGTTATTATACATTATACCCATACGCATATTATTTATACATATTATGTAGTTACATGGCAACTGGCTACATTTACAGCAAGTATTGATAGAAGACTTTCTCCTCAGTAGAATTGGGTGCGGGCCAACACAACCGATTTTACAGATGCCACACACTATGCCTCCGTGTCCTGTATACTGTACTCCTTGCTCCTACCACTTCCTTCCCACTTGGACTTGGACTTGGGTTCCGAGTCGGATGTGGACTCGGATTCAAATCTGCTTTCTTGTCCACACAAACACAGTTCCCATGTATGTATATGTATATATTCTATTATAAATTATATGTCTGCGTCCAATAGATCAAATTACAAAACATGCTTTTCCCCATGTGCTCCTGCTCCACAATGACACAACCACTTTTCACTCAATCATTATAACAACAACAACAACAGCAATGGTAATAATAATAATAATAATAATAATATTGGTGTGGAGGGAAAGTACGGCATAAAATTGGCTAGTTTTGCTGAATTTTAGGGCTACAACTTTGTCTTTGTCCAGTTTAGATCCACATCTCGGCACAGCTTCGCAAATCGTCAGCACTTTGTACGTAGAATTCTGTCCCGTTCTGCGTTCTCCTGTTTTGCCTAGTTGCCTAGTCTGTTTAGCCTCGTTTTACTGCTGTACTTTACATTACTTTGATGTGATGTGAGCCGCCTCTTCCAGCGGCATTCAATCTACGAGTCGCCCCTTCTTGTTTTGTTTGAGTTGATGTAATTGTGGTTTGGTTTGCTTCATCCCTTTGCTCTCTCTCTCTCTCTCTCTCTCTGCGTGTCTCGGTCTCGCTCTCTCTTTTTCCACGACATTCGGAGAGCCATTGTCGAGTTAAAGTTTTCCAGGAAATTGTTTTTGTGTGTGTATACATGCATACTTACATAAGAATACACGTGCAATATGTACAAAGAACAATGGATTGCACAATCCTACAGCTAAATGCTGCATAATGTCATGTAGCCTGTACTTTAATTTTACCGAGAAATTTGCTACGTGCAATAGCTGCTGCTGGGAAACGGAAGAATGCGGACAAAAAACGCAATTTGTGTCTGTGTGTATGTGTGCGACAAATCGATCATCCACCATTTGGATTTTACAATTCTAATCGACACAAAGTAGAGGAAAGTAGAAAATTTTACCCAAGTTGTTTTTTTACACAGATGTACATATTATGACGGGGACAAATTATTACAGCATTTGCTTGAATTGTGCTCTGGTGGATGCTGCAGCACAATTCAAACAAACTTGGCCTGCTTTTGCTAATGTGTACAATTTACAACCAAAGGCAGCTCTTAATTTATTTAACAGTTTTTCATTTGAAGTTTGAGTTTTTACAATTCTTATGAAATGTTTGTAGGGAAAGCGAAAGCACTTACTGGGCAACAACAGTGCTTGGGATTTTGCACATGGAGTTTTGAGTAAACATGTTACGTGAGCTTCCGAATTCAGTGTACGCAGGAACTACTGCTGAGTAGTTATGAATTATGAGTAAAAAGCTTATTATTATTATCTTGTTGTTCAGCCTGTCACAATCGAGTCCATACGTACAAGGTAGAAAAAAACATCCGTTAATTTTTATCAAAAATCTAAGAATAATATCTTAAGCATATGATCAATAGAAAAACTACTTGGGTTTATTTATTTTCAAGTACATTGTTTACCAGAGTTGTGTAATAGCTATTTTTCCCATTTCCAGTGGCCCTTTTAAAAATGTTTACATGAGAACTGGGAAAACTCTTTCATTTCTGATTACAATTAGCAATCCTGTCAATATTATTAACCTACTAGGTACATGTATTTGATTTACCAGTTACAGCTCTGTTGATGAGTATGTATGATGAGCATTTTCAAGAGGATTTACCCTCAGAGAGGATTGGCCCATTTTTATTTACTTGCGATTTTGTACATTTGTTTGAAAAGTTTTCATTGAAGGGAGGGAATGGCTCTGAATAATATCAGTTGAACAAATCCTAAAATGCTGGGCACTTGGCAGTTAAGCTGTTGTGATGAGTTTCACTTTCCGAGTGAAGCACTCTTCAAATCTGACTGGATTTTATTTTGGCCGAGTTGAGTATTACAAGCTAGTATAATATGCATAAAGTGATAAGTTAAAAGTGTCGAAAACTCCAGATTACCTACATTTTAAAATAAATAGAGTTACATGTAATTTAGAATTTAACTTCTCGGCCTGCGTCATTAGCGGCACTGGCCCTGGCAACGGTGTTAGCAACTTGAGAAAAAATGAAAAGGGTCTGCACTGTACCTGCACTGTGATTTGAGGGGAAATGACGATGATTTTCTGGAGCTTTAACACGGAAGTGGAAATGGGTGTAGGTGTATGGAAATTATTTTGAGATGCCTCTTCACTTTATTTATTTTATTTATTTATAATCCGCTTACGTCCATCTCACACTATTTCTGCTCTCTCATTGCCGTAAATGGTCGTTAGTTATTACGACGAAAAAAAATTTACTTCATTACACTTAATAATATGAAAATTTCTGTGAGTGAAGAGTCCGTCAGCACTTTAACTTGCTTTAAAACGCTTTCCCGATTATAATCATCCATCATCCTTGAAAATGTAATAGAGCATCTACAGAGAGGCATTTTATTAGCATAGTTACAAGTAAAATTTTCCGGCATTACATACAAATTATGGGTTCAGATTTGTCGAAAGACTTGAAAAAATATATTTTCGAGAATTAATCTTGACAAACCTTGAAGATGGCAGGAAAATTCCCAATAATATAATGTGCAGAGATATATTTCCCAGAGAAAGACAGATATAAATAATATAAAGATAAATACAACATGTAGATGTATATATGCAGATAAATAGATCAATTTTTCTCATTTTTCTTCAGACGTCCTTGTCTCGAGTATTAAAAATCGACTATTTACGAGGCAGCAAAAATAATCTACGGAAACCCTCAAAAGTAGTGAATTCGCCTATTAAAATCCCGGGAAAAGGAAGGCAGAAGGAGAGGGTGGAAAATCGAATCCAAGGGAGAATCAAAGGATCTTTCCTCCACTTATTTTTCAGCCAGCTGTCATCTTACTCCTTTTTTCGCCTTTATGGCTTCGTCATTCAAGACTCACGATCTACAGACAAGTGTATAATATAATATAATATAATATAATACATGATATATGTATGTACATATGACAGAGAAAGGGAGCAATTCAGATTCACCATTTGGATTTTTTCTTTTTTTGGCTTCTCCTATTTACTCTGCTTCTGCATTATATGTACATGTATAATGTATATTGTACATACACTGATATTACCAGTTAGTGAGTAAATAATCAAGTGCGCGGTTTGATGGGCTCTCTCTCTCTCTCTCTCTATAATAATATATTATACTGCTGTGTATGGATGTTTGTCTACTGTACATTGTGTATTTTATATTATATGCTTGCCGTCTTGAGAAAAAAAAACTCCATTTCCTTTTTGCCTGGACTTTTTCCTCCGCTTGTGACTTTGTCCATAGAAATGGAAATTGTTAGTGAGGCGTGAGGACATGAGCGATGGATCACATCTTCACATCCATTCAAAGATTTCAAAGAGAAGGGGAGAAAAATCTAGCTCAAACAAATTCGACTCGAATCAAGGCTCTTCTTCAGTACACACATGCATATTAGGTAGTTACGTCTATATACACATATTATAACGACTCATAGATCTATAAGTTTGGCCCTTCGTCATATACGATTGAAAGGAGAAGAAGACTATTCCAATTTTTTCCATGCAAGAAACTGATGGCGAGCTGCATATGAGTGAACAGTTGGCTTACCTCTCATTCACATATTTTTCTCTTCGTGTCAAGATTTGACTATTGCCTCGCGTTTACTCTTTTCTCCACTTTCACCTACATAAGCATGGAGAATTTTCCCCGGTCATCAATCCAACTTTTGACTTGAGGCTTTCACTTTTCCCCTTGGCAACATTACACTCAAACCTCGTTATAGCGACTCACTCCTAGATTCGTGTTGATCAACTTGTTTAATATGTCCGGCAAAAACTTGAATTTTTTCATGGTAAAATTTAAACGACTACGCATACTTCGTGCATTGTACTTGTGTTTGAAATTCTTTAAGGGGATAAAACTTGGCTGTACAATAAAAATGTCAGAACCGTAAATGAAGGTTCACCATAACGAGGTTTGAGGATTTTTCCATCTTCTGTCTGCCTGCAAATCGACATTTGAACAGCTTCTTCTTCTTCTTTTTTTCGACTTGCAAAGCATCAAACAAAGTCCTGTGTAATGTTTCAGAGCTAAATGTGAAAACTAATGGGGGGAAAATATCGGAGAAATCGCAACAAAAGGTAGATGTATGGAACTGGAGGTAGAAAAACTCACTATTTTTCGATTTTTCTTATTTAGTTATGCATCTAACAAAATAAAGAAGCACGCCGTGCATTGTACGAGACATGGCATACTTTTCTAAAGCTTTGAAATTGACAGTGTGTATAAATATGGAGTAGACAACTTTCTAGATTTTTTTAATACAAAAATCAAAGGAATCGTTTTCTTTTCCAAAGAAAAAAGTGAATGGAAATTTCAAATTTGATTGTATACCTATATATTATATACATATATTGTACATGGAATTTTAATGTTGCCAAGAACTACCATTTTCGAATTCAAAAAATGTCAACGACCATCGTAAAGGGGAGAAAAGTGGGATATTGTTGACTTGAAGGTTGAACTCTCGTCTATTTTATTTTGTTGACTATCAAAAAAGTCGTTAGGGAGCCAGGGCGAGAGCCGGAGAAAAAGGTTCCAGGTTTTTTGCTGACTAGATAAATTTGTCCAGAGGTTGGTGACTCTCATCATTTGACTGCGACTCTCAATTCTCAATTCTATGTATTTTCAGCATGGAAAATTACACAAAAGTAGGCAAAATGGGAATTCATATACGTACATGTGTAGTTAATGCATACATTCTACATATATAACCACATAATACATATGCATGTAAATCCATTTCATATCTATGTGTGAGCGTGTTGTGTGTGTGTAGGATGTAAACTGGAAACTGTGTAGAAAAATTCTCTTGATGATTCAATGATTAATCTGATGCTCAGTGGGGAGCTCAGAGAAGAAGATTTGGACGAGGAAGACAGAGAAAAAAAAGTCTCTGCTCGACTCCATTCAGCTAATAATAATTGCTTAACTTACTTTTGATGATGCAACCAACGGCTTTCCTTTGTCCTTCAAGTTCAAGTTGCAGAGATTCTGGGGAATGAGGGGAAAAGATGGAAACGACAGAACGAAAAAATAATATAAAGCCCTGTGCATATTATCTATGTATGTATACTTATGCCCTTTTCTACTTCTTCTCTTTTGTTGATCTGGAATGGAAAATTTGTTGCGGATCTTTCCTTCAAAATGTATGTATTTTTTAGCCATACTGTATACTGTATGTTGTATATGTACAGTACGTAAAGGGCGACGGATGGAAATATACATATTATACTTGCTCCTTCTTCACCTATCATAATAATATTAAGATATGATGCATACTTGTATATATATTTTGTGTATAACTATAGGTAGACGCTTTTAATATGAAAAATGAAAACGAAAAATCGTATAGGCGAGGCAAACGACACAGCAGCAGTTTTCTCCTCGACAATCAGGGACAAATGAGAGCGTGTGAAAAGCAATTCCATTCTAGTTATTCTTTTCTATTCAACTCACTCTCAACCTTTTTCCTTTCTGCACGTTTTCTTTTCGTTATTCCTCTTTTGCTCTCTTTCTCTCTCTCTCTCTCTCTCTATACAATTCTTTATTCTTTTTGCATTTTCTCAAAAAGTGTCATTTGTCTACTCCTTTTCTCACTTTTCTTTTTTATTTCATATTTCGTTTCTTTACTCCTCAAAGATTAGAATGGATGGAAGAAGAAAATTGCCCACGAGCTGCATTTTATTCTTTTGCATAAAATCAAGTGTTACAACTTATCCGAATAATAGAAATAAAAAGAGTTATCATTATAAATACTTACACTGTGGTTCGACTCCAGGTTTTTGAGATAAATAATCCAGCACCTCAAATGTTTTCTGACCTTTTACAACGTGTTTGAAGAACAAGGCATCAAAGGTTTTAACATTTTAAAAAATATACCCAACCAAACCAAAAAGACGATTCATTTTCGTTTCTGGATTTTTTTGAGCGCAAAAATCTCGATTGGAACCACTGCGCAATTTGCAGGAAGCTTGATCTATACAGTTTTAAGAGAAAGAAAGGAAAAGTGCCTACCAGGAAATTAAATAACTGTAGAAAATGAGAAATCACTTGTAGCTGTAAAAACGGAGAACAATTACGGCTGTAGTCGATCTGTATCACTATTTGTTACCGAGTGAAATTTTCCAACGAATTTCGAATCGGCTTGAATTGAATTTCTGTGAAATGATGGCAAGCACTGTAATAAGTATATTGTGTATAATATACAATGTAGAACAACAAATGAATAGAATGGATTGAATATTGCATATGCTATATCAATTGTTTTCCTCTCTTTATTAACAAACAGTTTTTTCATATATGTATAATGTATATGCACCTAATTCCAAGTAAATGGAGCATAGAGGTTCTCGTTGTATAATATTTCTCCACGCTTTTCAGCTTTCAATTTCCATCATTTTATCCGTTTTTATCGAGAATATGATTCTTCGGTGTAAGCAGCAATGTCAAAAGCTAGTCTATGGCAAACACTATTTCAACGAATTCTTTCTACAGTTCATCGTGGCATTGAATATTAAAAAATATTCACAATAGAAAAATGAAGGCACATGCAGTCTATAAACTGATCTCTGATGTAAGATACAGTACAATAAATATTATACAATAAAGAAAGCGATCACCATTGATCCCTTCAATTTTTCAATTGACCTTCAAGTGGAAACAAGTTATATGTCATATGTATGTATGTAGGTACAATAAGGAAACATTATACTTCAGTATAACGTAACATGTTTTTCATGTATATATAATGTATATGTACATTTACAGGAAAATTGAGCAGCTTGGTGCATGTTTTTGCATGATCCTTTGTCTTTTCCGCGCTCTGTCTTTATCCATCAAGGGCTCAAGCTTCAATTTGACTTGAGTTTTCTGATCAAAATTCAAGTCAAAGGGCACACAAATATGCAAACACAAAGACAAATCGATCACGTCCGACTGATGCTCATCCCCCCTACAGAAGGACGTTCAAATAGATTCCTGCATGAGCAGATACATAATATATGTATGTACAATGTACATTGTACATATTACATATGAATATAAATTGAGACAGTTGATACGTTTTGTCAATATTTACATTTAAGTAACCATGTATGTATAATGTACATATAGTTAGTTTGGGGTTTTAGGCAAACCATTTATTGGCTTGGTCCAAACCAATTTTCAATCCATCTACATACATACATACAAACATCGAGGCTCTCACTCATCTGCATGAAATGTTATGCATTCTGCATGACTTTGAAATCCGAGACGAGAATGGGAAGAAATTGATCTTGGGGAAACAATTTACCGTTGTCGAAAAAAAATGTAAAGGAGTAGTCTGTGCATGCTCCGGTGATCCTGCTTTCACTCAGAAAGTTGAAACAATATCTGTAGTTAGAAGGTCATCGTTAAACAATCATAAACGCTAATATTATCATGATGAAAGTCTAATGAATATTAATTTGGTATGAAATAACATTCAATTCAATTCAACGACTTTATTAATTAGCGTGTTAAGAAGAACGTTACATATTATTATGTATGCATGTGTACTAAATACACGAACGGAGATAAGTTAAATTACTCAAAATTTGCAGAGCTTTTTACCATACGGCGTGCTTTATACAACAAACTATTCTTTCTACCGTCAAATTTTACTTGATGCGTTTGTATAAGTTTGGTATTGCGCATATTATTGGATAAAGATGTGAATGATACAGTTTTTCTCCAATGCTGAATGTGTCGCCTTGAATAATGAACATGTATGGATGTATAATAAATGCAAAGTCTCGGAAACTCAAGACTGAAAATGGGAAGCAGGGAGAAGGAAGTCAAGGTGACTGTGACTCCGAAGGAAAGTGAGAGTGGAAATTGAAGACGAAATACGGGGCAAATTTTCCATGTGTTACTATATATACAGTGTGTGTATACATAGAAATGGTGGAAACTGCAAGCCCAGTCAACTGATGCAAAAGGTGGAATACATTTGCCCTTCTTTTTGACTAACTTTGACTTTTCTTTCGGCTTTAGATTTCTGTGGAACAGAGTTGACATTCTTCATGTGATCTCTCGCACTCTCTTTCTCTCTGCTCTGGTCTGTTTCGGTTCTAAGCCTATCATGTGTTGTGTGCCACAGTTTTTGTATGTACACATATCACACATACATGGTTACACTTTTCTCGGTATCTACGCATAACGTGTATGCATGACATTGCATCTCTCTCTCGA
The DNA here is from genome assembly GCA_034698285.1 of Sminthurinus bimaculatus. Lineage (NCBI taxonomy): Eukaryota > Metazoa > Arthropoda > Collembola > Symphypleona > Katiannidae > Sminthurinus > Sminthurinus bimaculatus. The sequence continues at coordinate 7,340 of JAQIVE010001946.1, read as the reverse complement.
ATGAAATTTCGAACCGTCGTGATGCGTAGCTTAAATACATACATACATACACGCATGTATGTATTAAATTAGATGCGGATTCGATGTTGTTTGTTGTTGTGATCAGAATTCAGTGCGTCAAGCCGAACACAAGTTTAAAGAAGGGAAAAAAGGACTCCAAGAAACAGCAAAAGTCCCACCAAGGCAAGTGGCAAAAAGAGACTTGAGCAAAAAACGGAGAGAGACTTTTCGGCATGTTGGGAATATGCAAATAAGATTGATGATCAGATCAAAGCACTATACACACTCATGGATACATACAGAGCGGAAGTGCGTAAAACACGCAAAATTCAAACTCCTTGCTCTCCTTTTACTGTTTACATCTCTCCCCTTCGTTCGTCTAGGTTTTTACAATATATGACGCATATATGTATGTATATGTACACAAGAAGCATTTTCTCATCACACTTTAGATGTTTGTTGCTCCAGCACATGGAGAGTGGAGGGGAAAGGAGAGAAAATTCCATATTTTATGGGGATGTGGGACACTTTTGAGAGTTCACATGGGCCTCACTCAATATTTATTTTTGTTATTTCTAATTTCCAATTCCTTCCTCCTCCTCATACATATTTCACAAAATTTCGAGACGCTTAATGTATGGAAGAAATGATAAAGTGGAAATCCTCTTGCTACTCATCCCCCGCTTTAAATGGTCTCGAGCAGCGAAACTTTGCATGCAAAGTATACATAAAATTCAAAAGCAAAACAAGCCTCATACGTATGTATGTATGTATTTAGAATAGGTACAATGTACATACTTACAAAATATTGTGATATGATGAGAAAAATGATGTAGGGGAAAAGGCTGAACGTCTCATTCATGTGCAGATGATGTGCACACATGGAAAATTTTTGAGAAAGAGACTATTCGAGTAGGTACATCTTTGTAGTATTATGTATGTATGTGTAGAGGATTGAAAAAAGTGAGCAAAATGGAGAAAGTGCAATAGAGTTTCCCTTTGGTATGTATATACTCCCGTAATGTTTTCAACACAGATCTGCGCGCTTTCTCTTCCTGTTTTTGAAACAATATCAGACATTCACAACAAAGAGTGTAATATATGTATGTACAATGTACAATACGCAAATTTATAAATAAAACATGAGCTATCTCTCTTCAAAGAGTAAAAATAGAGGGAAAAGACGTTTTATTCTCTGGAAATTGACGACATTTTCAGTTTGAGTTTGAGGCACATTACAAAACAAAACAAAACCAACAAGAGTCTCTTTTACTTATGTGATCTGAGCATTCGAATTTTTTACAAAACACACACACACACACACGCAAAACAAAACAAAAATAAAAAAGACAGCAGCTCCCGAATAAACAAAGAGGACAAGCTTTTTCTCAAGCCTTCCGTCTTTTCTTTTCGTTTTCCTTTCATTCTCACAACTTATCAAGCCGTATTTTTTATTCATAGGAAAATTTCCTCGCGTTCTTCTTCGTTTTTTTTCATTTATCCGTCGCTCCTTTGTTTTGCTTGTCCGCCTGTGTTTGTCTGTTTATCTGTGTGTGTGTGTGTGCAAATCAGAAATGAAATGAAATGGAAGAGACGGAAAGAGGGAAGAAAAGGGAAAAGATTGAATCGATATGCTAGGGAAGGAATCCAAGTTGGAAATTGTGAGTTGTGTGTGAGCAGGGGACTCAAGGAAATGAGACACGCACACGTTTAATTTCTCAGACAGGCATGCAGGAGAAGAGCCGCTTTGATTGTGATTGTGATATGATATGCAAAGTGGGAGAGGAATACAACAAACATGGACAAGAAGAATGAAAACTTTGTATAAAACTTTGGGCTGTACACTCTTTTATTCTTTTCTCCAGGCCTTTCCCTGGCAATTTGCAATCCTCCTCAAAAAATCCAAAGTCTGGCTCATCAAATGACTTTGGCGGGAGGAAATCCTCAATTTTTTAGACATGTGTATGTTAGGCAGTAGATACGCGTATACCGTATATCTACACAATCTACAAAACTTTTTTTTCTTGTTTCAAAGGAAAAACAACAAAGAGGCTAATGCAATTTTGAATTTGCATAAAAGATAAACAAATTAGTCTGCTGTGAAGACAGGGCATGACGTGACTTGACGTCCACAATAATTTATCAAAGAAACAGAACAAGCAATTTTTTCTTTGTACAAACTGCCACACACGTTAACCATAATTTACTGAATGCATAACCAAAATCTTTGCAAAATCAACAACTTTTTGCATGGAAAAATGGATGGAAAACGGGAAATTCGAAATAAAATTTTTATAGATTTTCAAAGTTAAAACTTTAGCACGATTTACAGCCATCTTCGAATAGAGCAAAAGTATTGATTGGAATATAAAGAGTATGAAAAGTGTATGATTCATCATCATTTTAATTCCGTGTGATCCTTGATTACATCATGACATGATTTGGTAACGACATGTGATGACAACTAGTTGAATGGCCCATCATACATGTCGTGCCAATATCAATCCATAATGTCTGTACAAATGTCAATGGGGCTTGTCAAAAGCCCATAAATGAGAAAATGAGCTAAAGCCCTTCCATTCCATTCTAATTGAGTTGCCCTTAATGTAATTTACGACTGGTGTCAGTGAAAAGGGAATTAACACTAATAAAAATAAATTAGCCATTTCTCTGCTTTGTGTATTACTTATCCATGGTAAATAGATATGTGAATACATGATGCATGATCTATTTTGTACGTATATTATTATATGAATAAGGTGCATTCAGCACTAATTTTCAATTTCATAAAGTCATACTCTGTATTCACAACGCATATTTACATGTGTAATACTTATTATATGGAGCATTTATAGATCTTGTGCTGAACTTGGAGAAAGTAAATTTAGAATTTATATTTGATCCCCACATGACTTTATCTAATACATAAATATTATATGTATGTATAATATTTCTGTAGTTAGTTATATTACCTTAATGGTAAGTCGACAGGGTTTAATTCCCTGTGTGGCCCTTCCTCTTTCCTCTTCTCCGTGGAATTGTTGATATTTTGATCTCTTTTCAAAGGGCGACTTGACTAATCCCCGCGACTCAAAGGATCACGATAAATGACTAAATTAATGAATAAATGAATCCATGAATAGATGAATGGGCGAGTGAATAGATGAGTGAAAAAGCGAAAGAGAGAGAAAGAGAGAAGAGAGAGACATACTATTTTATATGTACACATTAAAAGAGATTCTCTGGTTAATAACTAGGAGCTGTAATCCTGTGAATGCAACACGACTAATCACAACATCCGTCCGTCATATCCGAGTTCACATCGAGTCGAGTCGGGTTGAGTTGAGTCAAGTTGAGTCAGCAAGCAGTTGAGGATAAAAAGGGAGGAAGAGGGAAACCACGAGTAAATAAATACATTGCATATTTATCTATAAAATATACACGAATCTCGGATCTCCATGCTCATTTTCTACTAACTATGCATGTATGTATTTATTTATGTTTAGAGTGTGTTTTTGCTCTTTGGCTGCTCGTGGTTTTTGGTTTGCTTTGCTGTTGGTTGGTTTGGTTTAGCTTATGAAAAGCAGCCGCATGACCACCATATCCAACAACATTCCCAGTTCATTTATGCATACATACTACATACGTATCGTCAACTGAATCACCGCAAGGACGCGGAACAATACCAGAGAATAAGACAAGAGGATCAAATCTCTGTTACCTCAACATAAACCTAAACCCCATTTGACCTTTCCACACTACATATAATAATAATAATATGTATGAGTATAGTACACATAATAGTCGTCCTATTCTTCATTATGTTTTATGCTTTATCGAGTTGTTTCTGGACCTGGAACGTTGCTGATTATCAGACTTGTTCCTTTTTGTGGGCTTTCCGTGGAGGTGGTACACATTTTTTTCCAGTCTACCTAATATCGTTTACCTAATATGGAAAAGGTCAACGGAAATGATAGCGAGTCGATTTTGACATGCCAGAGAGTGGGCAAATTAAACTTCAATTTGAAGTAATTTTTTTAATCATTGCCATTTTCCATAAAAGTGGGCAAATGTGTACAGTGTACAGTGTACACTATTTTAAAAGTTAAAAAGAGCGCAAGCTGCAAGAAATTGTGTTCTACTTACGTGTACATCTTTTTTCGCTTTCACTTTAACTTTGACTTTGAAGTCCCCCGTGGATAATAATTTTTTGGAGACATTTCCCAAATTAACGTAATGTGTATGCATAATGTATACCATACGGTTATGTATAAAACTTTCCGTTACTACTACAACCTTTTATAGTTATAACTACAGGAGTCTGAGATGATGGATGCGAATACGACCTTAATTGTGCTGTAAATTACGTATTTATTATACATATGATGCATGGAAGCCATAAAATGCTACGACATTTTAAAAAATATTTGATTTAAAAGCACTATCAGAAGCTGTCGTCTGGAATCTGAAATACATAATAATTTTTAAATTTTAATTTTTTTAAATTGACATTTCTCATCATTTAGAGTAATTTTGAGGCACATGCTGACGCTAATAATGATAATAATAATGATGATATATTAAGTACATTTTATACATTACACACATAATATAGAAATATATGAGGACGCTAATGGAAGTTTCCACTTAACTTTTGTGTGTTGCTTTTGCCTCCTCGTGGGGAAATAATTTTTTTTCCTGGAAGGAAAAGCGAGAAGCGTGGACCACGAGCAAAGTACCAACTATGCGTCATAAGCACGCTCGCAATGTAGTCATAATAATTATTAACATCCTTATTATTGTAGTTACATACACAGAAGCACAAATACGTACTTTACACTGTAAACACAGTAAATATGTAAGTGGTGTATGTACAGAATAGGTTTACCATTTACCCGTCTCTATAAATTATACACACATTCCAGTTTACACTTGTCATTAAGCGTCGTGTAATTTTTAGTTTTTACAATGAAAATAAATATCCAGCCAGCGGCAGAAAGATGAAGGATGATGATGAGATGAGGAAGTCGGAGGAAATTGTAGGCCACGATCGTATTAAGTGAAGTGAAGTGAGTGAGAGCAAACATGAGGAGGGTCCCCAAGGACTCCAAATGGATTTCGTATTCCCGCGAGAGACACAAACTCGCTACTTTCTCCAGTAGGCGTATGCATGTGAGTTCCTCTGCCGTTTTTTTCTTTACGATTTAGTCTGCTGGAGAATAAACTTCATCAAAAATGTATCATAGGTATGTATGTATGTATATAACGTACAAACATATACAAAAAGTAGGTACACAGAGCACCGTAATTACATGCCTCCATATGTATGGTTATACGGAGAAAGAGACGGGACAAAACGGTGGAAGAAGGAACCTAAAGTAGTTGGAAGCGATTGCCCAAGCTAATAGATGTCAAAGCAAACGAGGCAAAAGGAAAAAGCAAGCAAGGAAGGGAAGGAAGGGAAGGAGGCTCCATGATGAACATGATCATGATTAAGTTGGACAAGGTGAAGGAAATAATTTTCACCTGGAAAGGTCCTGGAAACCTTCTCCATCTTCCTTCTTTTTTTCCTCAACTCAACTCTCAAATTCATCAAGCGAAATATATTGTACAAATCCTTATTTTTTCCATCACACAAGAAGTATCTACATAACATTTATACCATGTACAATGCACACTAAAACTAGTGCCCTACATTTTTGGGGGGGTTGTCCATATAGGAAACTGACGGACGTTCATTTATGTTGTTGTTGTTGTTGGTTTGCTGTCTGATTTCCTTTCTTTATGGACGGTGCACGTTTATCATGCTTAGAGGAAGAAATTTCGCCGGACCTCAATTTCCTTTTGTCTGGACATAATATGTATGTATTGTGTATTACGTAGCTACCTACCTCTCTAAATAATAAGGTTCATTTATGTGTTGTGTACGCTGCATTTTATGGTCTGGAGTCGTGGGAATTAAATGGATGTCGAGAAAGTAGCCAACATCATTTTTATATTGTATATTGTATTGTATCCTATATAATATTTGTATACATAATACATAATATACATAAGAGCGTGGTGATGGCGCAGTGGGCAATGTCCAAAATGCCTCGCATCAAAAGGAAACAAATAATGTTCATTATATTGTTTATGAAGGAACAGCATCAGGAGTCACGAGATGAGGTTTGAGTGACTTTTGTGCTCTCTGCTTCCCCTGCACATCCATTCCGATCTCTCCAACTTTTGCTCTTGCAATAAAAAATTTCCCGTGGTTTATGTACATTTGTAGAGGTAGAGCTGTGACCTAGGACAACCTGTCCGGTTTCAGCCCACGCCCAAAACCCTACAACGTTATGTACTTTTGAACACTTGTGTATGTACTGCATCTTGCATACATATAAATAATATGTACGTTGTACGTACAAATGTCCATCCACTTTCCCTTGAGTTCATTCCATTTCACGTGAATTGATTTGATTGAGTTGACTTGATTTAATTTGATTCAAATGTTTGACGGACCTTGTTGGAGGCGAATTTCAAACTCATGAATTCCCAGGGCACAACACAATGGACTAATATTATGTGGTCTGTATGCTGCTCACTGTCCATTGTTCATTGTTCACCTATCCATGATGTCCGATTCCTGGGCTTTTAAATTTCCGCCTTTTTGGAAAGCCTACGCTAGTATATCCATACTAAATACGTATATGTACATGTATGATGATTGTCGGATAAGGGAACAAGAGAGAGAAAGAGTTTTGAGAGTTGGACTTGGACCAATGGCAAACAAGTTGGTGCAAGTGAAAGTTGGCTGACGTGTGAAAGAGTTTGTTGCATCATGCAAATACATACATGAGAAAGTACATACAGCATCATCACTCTACCACTAAAACCAATATAAACATGGCCATCAGCATCCAAATCAACCACTAACTGAGTACGTGATGAATCGATTTGTTTCCTTTCCCGTCCTTCCCTTTCTTTCTGCTTTTACCGACGCCAACGCGGACGCCAATGAAAAAACTTGCTCGTCTTGTGTTTATCTTTCCTGCTTTCTTTTTTCTGAATCTCTTCCATCCACCACCTCCTCCTCCGCAACTTGATTCTAGGCTCAACCCAACTCATGTTGAGCATCAAATTGAGCCATCACACCCATGAAATACTTACGTAGGTACATATCTACATATTATGTGTGTGTACTTATACTTTCTGTTTGTAAGTTTTAGTTCGCTTGTGGTATTGAACCTGCAAAAGGTCATGAATCATGAAACAAACAATTGGGGAAGGTCGCACAACTTTCCCCCTTGATTAATTGGTAATTGAAAAGTAGCAAGAGGATATATCAACATACTTTG
>JAQIVE010001945.1:0-22002 GCA_034698285.1 Sminthurinus bimaculatus | reverse complement strand
TTCTTTAGAAATAGATACGGGAAACATTCCCAGAAGGAAAGTTTCCAAAAAGACCATATTTTCTGGTGGACCCTGTATATTATTCACATCATCATCATAGAATTTCTATGATAGTTCATCTTTACAGTTCTCAAGTAATAAACAACATTTGCTATATCATTTATTTACATTAAAATGTGACTTTCTTCAATTGTGAAACTCGTATTTAAATTTAATTTTAAATTGTGTATTGTGTGAAATATTCATTATTGTATCATCAGTCAGTTACAAAAGGTAAAATTAAATATTCTATCTGGGTTTGCAATTTCGTATGCGTAAAGCATTATAGATCAAAACCAAACAACAAGTGTAATGCAAATTATAAATAATATTTTATTAGAACAGAGTTATTTTTTTGCTACGTAAAAGTCCTACTTAGGATCTATGAGTAATTAGTGCAGTTATTTGACCATTCGAAGCAAAATGTTTTACAAGTCTTTATATAAAAGTGCAATTTTTTACAACTACTTCAACCAAAACAGTAGGAAAAATTCTGAAGCGTGTTTGTGAAATTCGAACTAACAAATAGAACTAGATTCTAGATCATAATTATAGTATACTTAAACATATTCTAGTCAGATTCTAGCATTAGGCTTAATCTTGTAACTTAAGATTATCATTAATTGTATTATTACGTTATGTGGTGTATTTTCGTGTTAAAAGTTAAAAACAAGATTTGATACCGTGTTGTATAGCTGTGAGTTGTGATTCGCCTTCTTTAATGTTACCAGTTACCAATGGTAACTTAACATGCATTAGGTCGACGTTTTCACTTTTATGAGAAGACCCCCAATTCCTGTTTCCTGTGACGAGATTACGTTTAATTTTCTTCTATCAAATCAAAGGGATTTAAAAGTGTATTCAAGATATTATATCAACATTTAAATTTCATACTGTAATAATATGTAAACTCTTAAACGTTTAAAGGGTGAATAACTTTTGAATAACATAATTTATTTTGATAAGTATGTGTATAGATGTATAGATACATTCGTGATATTTAACCTATAACCTTAAGGTCGTAGATCTCACCAATATATTATAATATTGGGTTTTAGATTGTTGAGCTTCGGATTTCAGATTACTGAAATTAGTAAATTAGTTGTGATATTATTTTTAAAATAGCAGTCATTTTAGACATTATGTACTTATGATGTAATAAGTCACAATTTTTGATTCTGAAAACGAATACAATGTAGGACGTTACATTATAAATTTTACATTTGCATACTGGAGTTGCTTTAAGTTTTAAGACTAAATAATAAATAACTAAATAATGAGGTTTGATTGTACCCTTTGGGAATACATCTGTACCAACCTTATGTGGTCTAACTAATATACATGACCTTATACCTTATGCTCATGCTTAATACTTAAGGTTATGTAATATGTCGTTGGTGTTGATGGACTTGTATTTCCAAATGGTATAATCCAGCCCTAAATTATATTTTTATTATTGTAAATTAAAATTTTTCATAGATACTTTGAAGTCCCAAACTGAGTGCTTTTAATACAAAATAAGAAAGAATAAACCAGAATGGAGTCTGAGGAGAAGCGAAAGAATGGTAAAATGGATGATAAAAGTCTTTTAGGAGATGGGTTCGACTCAAAAGATGGGATTAAAATTAAGATGGAAGACACATCACCTGAAATTTCCTCCAAAAAGTGGTTAGTTGCTTTTTCAATTAGTACAAGAAACTACACAATATTACGTAGATTGATCGAACAAGATTCCACTGTTTTCGTTTTTTAAAGATGTTATGTTGAATAATAAGCATCCTGTAATACATTTCATATTTCATAAGCATCCAGATTTCGAAAATCCTCAAAGTCAAATACTCTACTTTTTTATGACGTTTATCACAGGAATTTTATTACTCATTGTATCACCTTTGAAATGTCAATATAATATTATGTGTTGATTTTAAAGCTGAACATTGTTAAAATTACAAAATATGTTTTATTAATGTAGCAAATCTGGAGTTTTCAACTTTATACGGCCCATGGAAGCTCCAGTCTTCAGCCCAACTGTTGAAGAATTCAAAGAACCACTAGTCTATATCAATAAAATTAGACCGATTGCTGAAAAAGCAGGAATTTGTAAAATTCGTCCACCAGCAGTAAGTTTAGTTCTTATTTATGTAGCAGTAAGTTAGTTGTAGGGGAAAAAAAACATTCTCTATGAATAAATTAAGAGGAAAAAATAATACTTGAAAGCTAGTAACATTGAATAATTAATATTGGAATCAGATATTATTAGGTATCATATGAGGTTTAAAATTTTTTTCTATACTATTTTTTTCATAGAACTGGCAACCACCTTTTGCAGTTGATGTGGATAACTTTAAGTTTACACCGCGTGTACAGCGTCTTAATGAACTCGAAGTAATATTCATATTGTCAACATAATTTGTTTATGATTCTGAGATTTTGTATAATTAAGTGTACGAGGATTCCGATTATCTTGCATATATATGTGAATATGTTCTTTGTTCGTTTACGTCGTCATAAAGGTATTTAATGTTTCGTTTTTAATACTTTTTGTAACTTATAAGGCGAAAACTCGGATCAAACTAAACTTTCTTGATCAAATAGCAAAGTTTTGGGAGCTTCAGGGATCATCGTTAAAAATTCCAATGATAGACAAGAAAGCATTGGATTTATATAGTTTACACAAGATAGTTCAAGCCGAAGGTTAGAAAGTAAAAATAGCAGTTGAGGTTATGCTAAACATTTTGGTTTAATAATGAACAATCATGAAACAAATGTTTTTTTTATTTTACTCGGATTTCAGGTGGCAAAGAAAAACTTAATACAGATAAAAAATGGAATCGTGTCTCTGCTAGACTAGGTTATCCCGGTTCTAAACAATACGGACCTCTTCTTAAAATGCATTACGAAAAAATCTTGTACCCTTTTGATATTTTCCAGAAATCTAAGGACAAAATTAAAGCCTTCCCTGTAAGTACACTATTTGTTTATCTATTTTGTGCATTGGTTACAAAGAAATCAATGAAACGTACGCAGCGATGAAAAACATTGTATGTCTGTACTTCAAATTTTAGTTTTGTTCGTAAAATGTTAATTATTGTTAATTTTATTTTGAATCAAGTTTTAATTGCGTTTAAGCCTAATAATTATTGATCACACATGGTCAAATTTTGATAACGATCTTTATTTTAATATTGTCTACGTTCACGAAAGTAATTTTAAACGAGAAAAACTTAAGTACGAGTAACTTATGATTAATTGCGTGTTTTTTGCGGGGCAAAACGTGTGTATATTGATTATAATATAAACTCGAAAATTGAGAGGTATCTCGGCGTTATCAAATATATTTTCTACCCATTCTATAAGTAATATAATGAAATTAAAAAATGAAATGGTATTTAGGGGGTTGGAAGCGAACCAAATTCTGCAAACGCATCACCAATAAAATCTTCCCCAGCTAAAAATTCCCCCGCAAAAGGACGAATGACAGGAAAAGTATTATACGAAGAGAATAAGGAGGATGATGTAAGTAATATTACTCGTGCCGCTGCTTAAAAATGATTTTAAAGTTTACAGTAGTATCCTTATATCCTCTCCGTTTACCAATTGACTATTCACCACTTTGTATCAGTCAATCATTCTCTTCTCCAAATGCTCCTGTCATTAATTACTAGCATGTCCTGCATTGTCCGTCCATTATGTCTTTTTCGCCTTTTATCCTGTATTACACATATTGTCCAAGAATGTAATTATATCGTACAGAAATGTGTTTTTTAGAACTTATATTGTTCGATATTACAATTTGTAATAATAATCATTATTATTACTTTTTTATTTTTACCATGAACATTTAACTAATTTTCTACTACTATTCACTAATTTAAGTTTATATCAACCCTCTCCATTCCACACAACATTGTTTTTTTTTTACTCGTGACAAGTATGCTTTAAGCTCCATAATTCCAGTGTTTCGTATTCCTTATTCGTGTAATCTATAATATACTATCTATGTACTATCTATGTATATTTTGTGCCGTTTTTAGCTCAGTATGTTACAAAATAATTACTACTATACTTTTACTATAATATTTGCTTATTTTTGATCTCGTGATTGTTGGCGTTTTTGTTTTGCTGGGGTAAATAACTTGTGAATAACCAATAATTAATTATCTATCATCTTATACAGTACTAATTATTCAGTTCCTATATTACGACTTTGAGTGTTTATGTACAGTATGCTGGCATGCCATTTGCATACGAGAGCTATCAACTGAACATTTTCCATCATTCTAAATTCCTGTAATGTTCCATTGATAATTGGTATTGCCAGCTATTACATTTAACAAGCATTAGTTATTAGATATTCTCCATAGTTCTTACACTACGAATACATTTTTAGGTGCGAAATGCGGATTGACCTAAAACTTGGTGTTTCTTTTTATATAATGTAATTTTATAAAGTGTCATGCATAAGTTCGAAGCTACTGAACCGTTTTTGAAGTTTTAAAATCTTTTTGAAATTAATTTCTATGCTTCTTTAGCCTCGTATGTATGTACTCTGTAGATGTCCTTTAATAATTTAATTTGTATTCAGGTTATTATTGTGTTGTCAATCATAGTTTTTCGTTTTCATGTATAATAGAAACGTGTTCACGATGCGTCATACAGTTGGATAGAAAGAATAATTTGTGGTTCCATCAGATCTGAAGTTTCAAAACTACAGACGTTGTATATTCCGATATTTCAAGTTAGAATTATTAGGCATGCCGAATGGGGATAAAAGGCAAATCATTTCGTTTTGGTGTAGTGAATTTTGTAAATGTTATGGTGTTATTTTAAAGGTCATAGGAATAGATTTTCCGTATTTTAAGTTGGTGTACGAAATGTTTAGTTATTAGTGGTTATATCTAGCAATACTATTTTATTATGATTTGACCTGCGACGCACAACGTTTGACCTGTGACTAGTCACAAAAAATGTGCTTTTAAGTAGACGATAGTTCAGTATAGTTGACAGGTCACCAACACCACTACTTAAATTTTCAAATAAGAAAACTTGAGATTTTTTAAGTGTTTCTGCTGCAGGTAGTGACTATAGAGGAGAGATTTAAGATAATTAGTCCAGTAAATGTCGATAGAGTTGTCGAATGTGTATTTCTTAGGTAACGCAAACTTACTGAATAATCATTCAAGAAGTAAGCGTTTTGGAGTTCTAATATTATAAGTCCATACCAACGACTATTAATATTATTTATTAACAGTCGTTGGTATTTATATTTTTGATCATGTTGTAATTTAAGTGTATGCTATTGAATGCATCTGATTTTCTTAATCATCAACAACTGGTGAAAGTCTTTTACTGTTGTTTATCTGTACATAACAATATATTAACTATGTAATACATAATTTTTTTATGTATTAACAATTTTATTTGGAATACACATATGTTTGTACTTTGTACACATGTGTATATGTACATTTTTACTTCCAAACGTTATGGTTTATGCTAAATGCTTGGATGGTTAATAATAGTTTCTTTACAAGGCTGTGTATAATAACGTATTATATGTGTATATATATTTCTTTTTTATATACTAAATGCCTTATTTTCTGTATGTTATTAATATTTATGATTATCATAGATTAATGTTGTTGGTTTTTGAAGTAACTCACTGAATATTTGGCATATGAGTCACAATCGTATATTATACATTATCAACAAAAAGATTCCAAGAAGTGTGGGGAGGGGAGGGAAATCTTTGTTATACTCGTTATCAAAACCTATAAATATATTATTTGAAGTCAAAAGTTGAGACATGAAACATGGTTAAAAAATTCAGGTAAACCAACCAGTAGCTAAAAATGGCAAGAACAATGGAAAAATGAAAAATGGAACTGGTGGAAAACCTTCCGCCGAGTTAAGGCGACTTCTCTTTTATGGTGCTGGACCGAAAATGGAAGGATTCAATAAACAAATGGAGCAGCATTCCGAGACTTACGCAGGAACAACATTAAATCTTCCAAGTTATTCTGATCCGGTAAATTTCTTATTAGCTGGCCTTGCCCTACTCAGTGTGTGTTTATTCACGTCAAGAAACTTATGTACCATAATATATGTACGTGTCAATTGAGGTAGTATTCTTAAAAAGGCACTATACATACATGTAACTCCAGGGAAAGCCGCCCAGTCCAAAAAAAAAGAAGGAATTTTAGGATGAAAATTGAGACAGAATACATTTCAGTCTCCCAATAGGGTGTATATATGTTTTGTTTTTATATTTTTTGAAAAAGGTGTTATTATCCTCGGACCCTTGAGATTTTTACGCCAAGCCGAAACCGGCCAGTAAAAATTTGGCAGCTTTTAAGCTTAAAAATATCCTAGAAACTGCCTGGGTCCTGGGAAGGTGGGTCAAGAATCCAAAACATACTTATGGGACCACAATGTATCTCTTACCAATTTTCATCCGCATTTATTAAACCAGTTTTTTGGCTCGTCAAATTTCTTGGGAGTTACAGATAAATAGATACATACTTTATTGGGCGTTTAACGAGGAGAGATTTCTGGTTAGTACTCTGTGGGTTTTCAATAATGCCAAAGAACCATTTTTGTAATGATACATAGTGAATCGGCCGTTCCTAGTTTTGAAGCTACGGCCGTTCAAAAGAAGTAAATTTTGGATATGCAACTCCTTGCTAATGTAGCCGTTTGTTAGTCCTTTAAAAGTATTTTCTATTATACATTTATTTTCACCCCAAATGACGTTTTCAGAAAAAGTATTCTTTGAATTGAAGTACTCATTTGAATATGAATAACGAAAGTGATTCCGGCCAACTCATTACATTTCATATTCACTAAATACAGAATCAATATTTACAGTACAACCTCCATTCTATGAACTCAAAGACATTATCGACGTATGTATATGTATGCAATTTGCATATGTTATTACTACATTTAATGGAACTTGATCAACAGGTTCATTAACTGTACATTTCTTTTCATTTGCCTTCTAAAATGATATATTATGTCTATAATAAAGAGTGGGTTTGATCTTTACAAAGTATTCTTTTATGGGCTTGATTGAATGTTATAATGAATTGTTTTTCTGAGTTTGAAACGACTATCTAATGGTTGTTTGAAGGTTTAATTTTTCAATCTTCCACATATAATTTGAAAGAAAAGGTAACTTAGGTACTTTCTTTTGTTTAGTTCAGAGATGCGGTAATCCAAGTTGTTGTTTGAATAGGCGGTAGGAATATTTTTTAGGGTATACATACTACAAGTCTTAGGATGTAATTTGATAGAACTGCGACAAACATTTTGTTTTTTAATAATGTGCATTTTTAGTACTTTGCAGTCATGAACACACTTCTTTGCTTCTTTCTATCTTGAACTTGCTTATTTGATCTATGCATAATATAATATGCCAATTCATACAATAACGTCTTGTAGATAGAAAAAGTCTTTTGTAATAATAAAGCTTTGTCTAAATCAATTATTATAGTAAATACTCTAAAAGAAATATTTTAATTTTGAAAATGACTTCCTAAACAGTTGGCCAAGTACATTTGTCAAATATGTCGCAAAGGAGACGGTGATGATTGGATGCTTCTCTGTGATGGCTGTGATGATAGCTATCATACTTATTGCCTTTCTCCTCCCCTCTCGGAAGTCCCAAAAGGTAATATTAATGTTTGATAGTTATTCTATTCTCTACTGTTTTTATATCTCAAAAGCGAAGACAACTCCTACATTTGTTTTTTTCTATTTTCTTATTTTCTACCAGGTGACTGGCGTTGCCCTCAATGTGTTGCAGAAGAAGTAAGCAAGCCATCAGAAGCATTTGGTTTTGAACAAGCTCAACGTGAATATACACTTCAACAATTTGGAGAAATGGCTGACCAATTCAAATCAGATTACTTTAATATGCCAGTTCATGTAAGCCAAATTTTTCTCTGAAACATATTTGCACAAAAAAAAACAATTACAACTTTGGACAAATACAGGACGATGTTTTTTATGTACTGTTATATTCAATTAGATTAATTCAATTTTGTATTGTTATTTGCAGCGTGTTCCGTCAGAATTAGTCGAAAAAGAATTTTGGCGCATTGTGTCATCGATTGATGAAGACGTGACAGTAGAATATGGGGCTGATTTGCATACTATGGACCATGGTTCTGGATTCCCTACAGATAAATCCACAAATATTTTACCCGGAGATGAATGCTATATTCAGAGCAATTGGAACTTGAATAATTTGCCTATTTTAAATGGCTCTGTATTGGGCCATATAAATGCTGATATTTCTGGAATGAAGGTGCCTTGGATGTATGTAGGAATGTGTTTTGCTACTTTTTGTTGGCACAACGAAGACCATTGGAGTTATTCTATCAATTATTTGCACTGGTGAGCTTTATTAACCATTTACACTCATTATATTAGCATTAATAATTACTAATGATAATATTGTATTTTGATATAATATGAGTATAGCTTTATCATATTTGCGGCATTTAAGCTTGAACATTGAACATTGTTTTTGTTTTTTTAAAGGGGAGAGCCAAAAACGTGGTATGGAGGTAAGTCATTAAAAAATATAACCTATTTTATTCATGTCATCACAAGTAATGATAGTTCAGAAGTTCAGATTATAAAAATAGACTAAACTTATGTTTTTTTTCGAATGACTGCAGTACCTGGGTCACAAGCTGATAAATTTGAAGATGCAATGAAACAAGCAGCACCAGAACTCTTTCACTCTCAACCGGATTTATTGCATCAACTCGTCACCATTATGAACCCTAATATTCTCATGCAGTCGGGTAATTACTTACGTCATTCATTTTCAAGCTATGATTACTGTAAGAATGAAAACCTATTGTTAGAAAACTATCATTTGATTTGATTTGATTTGATTTGAAAACTTTATTAACGTGCATAGTTTTTCAGTACATAATGTATTGTTTCATTATTATCATTATTATGATCATTATTATCTTGATTACGTTTGGCTGAAAAAAGAGTTTACTTAATTTCTATTTTTACTTTCCTAAATAATTAGGAGTATCTGTTTATCGTATGGATCAAAAAGCTGGCGAATTTATAATTACATTTCCTCGAGCATACCATGCTGGCTTTAATCAAGGCTACAATTTTGCTGAGGCCGTCAATTTTGCACCTGCAGATTGGGTATAACGAAATGAAATTTGCTTAAAGTAGATAGGTTTAAATATTCATGTTTCGTCCAAATGCAATAATTGTTTTTAACTGTTTCAATTTTATCAATCCCTTATTATTTAGTTGGCCATGGGTCGTGAATGTATTACACATTATTCTAATCTTCATCGCTACTGCGTTTTTTCACATGATGAATTAGTTTGTAAAATGGGGGGCGAACCAGGGTATATTTTGTACACTTTTCCCTAAAACAAAAATTATTCCTTAAGTATTTGTTTATTATTCATGATTCATGATAGATAAAAATTTTCGGTAGCAAATTGTAAGGCTAATAATTAATTTTGGTCATTGGTGTATTTTATTTCCTACACAGGAAATTGGATCTAGTAATTGCAATGGCAGCTCATAGGGACATGTCTACAATGTTTGAAAATGAAAAGGGTATAAGACTTTTTATATATCGATTTGTACAAAGCGATGTTGAACACAAGGGCACAAGTTTCTAACTTCTTCTATTATGACTTTTCAGTACTACGCCGTGATGTTTTAAATTGGGGAATCAAAGAGTCGGAACGGGTTCCGTTTGAACTACTCCCAGATGATGAAAGGTTATGTGATTTTTGCAAAACAACTTGCTTTCTTTCTGCTATCACGTGTCCTTGTACGGCAGATCGACTGGTGTGCTTGAAACATTACGATAAGCTATGTGAATGTCCACCAAATGTACACATACTCAAGTAAGTATTCTATGACCATGATCATGTAACAATAAATAAAATGTGGCAACTCTTTGTCTAATTATTGTGAGAATCTGAAAAACAGCCGTAACAATAACAAAATGTGTATAATTTTTTGTGTATTAGGTATCGCTACACGTTAGATGAACTTCCGGTTGTTCTCCAAAAACTTAATAAACGCACCATAGAGGCAAGTATCTAATTACTAATTACCATCAAGCTCGTTATGTTCCAAAATACTTTATAATCTATAATCATCAACAACATGGAATAAAGCTCTTCTAAATTTTAAAGGAGCATTTATGTAGCATTACTTTTTTCGAGTTCCTGAATTATAAAACTTTATATAACCTAAATTATATTTTGTGCCATTTTTATGTACTTTCTGATAAATTGTTTTTAAAAATGCATGATTTTTAACAAAGTTATAATCAATGTGAATTCTTTATTTAATAGTATGAAAAATGGATATCTACTCTCACGGAAGCTTTCAGTGAATCTGAAAAACCAAAAGACAAAGATGAAAAGCTCAGTAAGAAATTTTTGTGTTATTAATTTCTGAAGTTCATAGCGTATGACTTGTATCTTAGGTTATCTAAGAATACAAGGATTCTGTTTGTATGAAAAGGGCATCTATTGTAAAACCTTTTACCTGTAACACATTCAAATGTAACAAGGAACACTAAAAGTGGTTTAAGGCATTGTTGCAAAAGCTTCTTAGCTCAATGCCCTCTCTTTTCAAAGCTGATGGTATTACTAGAAAAACTAATAAACGAATAATATATTCTTATTAGAGAGCGAAGCTCTAATTTGTACTTGCAATTACTTAATAATATTTTGAATTATTTTGTATTTATTCTAGCACTAGACGAGTTGCGTGACCTGATGAAGGAAGCCGAAGCAAATATATACCCGAAGACTGCTCTTTGGGATACTGCAAATGAAGTATTACTAGATGCCGATAAATGTTCAAAGTTTGCCCAGTCATTGGTTACAAATCACATTCGTACTAGGTAAGGGTTTGAAATTTGTTTTTCCTCAGGGTACAAGTTCAGTAAAGTAAATAGGAGATTTTTAATAAATTTGTTCTTTTGTTTTTAAAGGAAAAGCGAGTCAAAGTTTAAGTTGCGGGTCAGAGATTTGGAAGTATTTGCGCAGCAGTTACAGACTCTTCCCGTAAAATTGAATGAGTTGGATTTATTCTACAATTTGCTTGTGGGAATTAGACAGTTTCAGGTTAGAAGTGTTTTTAGTTTAAAAATTGAGAGCCATTAAATGACGAATGCATGTAACACTTTATGTATTGACAAGTACTAATTAGTGATAAATACAAAAGCCATACTTTCTACAATTAAGTAATTGCATAGTACAATAATACTTGATCAATGAATACCCATATGCAGGAACAAGCTGCCGATTTACTAAAGCAAGAGTGTCCAAAAATCGACGATCTTAAATCTTGTCTAAACAGTGCATTAACTAGAGACGTAGAACTTCCTGAAACGAAGGAACTTGAAATCGTGAGTTGACATTTTAAATTTGTGAGATCTTGTCCAGGTGTAATTACATTTGGATACAATTGATGTTCCCTTCATATGTTGAAAGCAATATCCATGCAATCATCATTGCTTTTGCAAAAATTATAGCTGCTAAATAGGCGAAAATGGATGGAATCCGTGGATGCTGCAGATGATGCTGATGGTCTCTGGACTGTGGATTATTTAAATAAGACTATAGAATCTGGGAACCAACTTCGCAAAGACCCAGTAGTGCACGAGCGAGTAATGCATCTAATGAATTTGAGAACGGAATTGAATAACTGGGAATCACGAGCTAAAAAACTACTTACTACAAAGTAAAATATATAATACAAGCGCACATGGACTTGAAATTAAACTATGTCAATTTGAATTTTATTTTACACCAAACAAAACTATTTTTACGTAATGCCAAAACAAATGTCAAATATTTTTAAAGTTCCAAGGATGATTTCATAACAATACCCATTATCATTATCTTTTACAGACCTCCAACGCATTCCATTAGTGATCTCGAAAAAATGCTAACGGATGCTAAAAATATCAATATTGCTCTACCATCACTGCCAGCCTTAAGGTAATTTTTTTTTCAAGTAGTTATAAAACATAATGCATCTCATTAGTTGTATTGCGATCAACTGTTACAAATCGGAAATTCAAAGTATTTAAATTATAACTTACAACTTTTTACAGGGATCTTGCTAAAAAAGTAAAAGATTGGACAAACAAGGTAAAAATGTATGAAAGCTCCGAAGATTATCCCTTCCTCGATGTTTTAGAAAATCTTGTGAATCAGGGATCTGCGTTTCCTCTAAAACTCCGCCAACTTCAAATCATTAATAACCAAGTTGACAATGCCAAGCATTGGCTTAATAAATGTTCAAAATGTTTCTTGAAGAAGAATACTACAATCCATCTTGCTGAGGTAAATAATTAAAATATTTTTTAAATACAATGTGTAATTAATGTTGCATAGGAATATGGAACAACAAAAATTGCGCAAACGCCATATCGAATAAAAACCACAATGAACTGTTTGTCGCCTTGAACCTACGTTAATGTTTTTTTAATTCCAATATAATGCACATTTTACCTTGTATTTCATCTGTATCCTAGGCTCTGCTGCCTCGAAAAACTGTCAATACGATCCCTGTGAAAGGGGAGAAAGTCGGATGGAAAACAGATTCAACAGGAAAAGAAATTGCGAAAATTCTTTTAATCGAAACCCCAGATGTGAAAAAGTCAAATGCGCTTTCGAATGCATTTACAGAAGCTCGCACCTCAGAAATGGATCAGATGAAAGAATTGAGACATGATAATATAGAAAAGAAAAGAGATGATGATGGTCAAGCTCTATATTGCATTTGTCGTAAGTTAATAGCAATGAGTTTCTTAAGCATGTTTATAAAAAATGAAGCAAGCCAGAAATTTTCAAAAAGCATTTTTGATTACATGATTGATCATTTGTCCCATTTTTTTCTATGCAGAAAAACGAACAAATGACTTCCTCGTACGTTGCGAACTTTGTTACGACTATTTTCATGGTAAATTCATTCATTTAATTTATTCAATGTGTTTCAAGGGTCACTAGATATATATTACGACTTGGTTGTTTCTTTACTGACGAAATTCGTTAATATTGTTTTTTGTGCAGCTACTTGCGTTCCACTTCCAAAAATATCTGACTTGTCTGAAGATGACGGAATAACAGCATTGGCAACAATATGTCATAAAATAGTCACAAAGCAAGTCAAATATCTATGTCCTTGCTGCTGTCGCTCAAGACGTCCAAAACTAGAAACGGTATGTTAATAGTTTAATTCACCAACTTGGTTCACACACAGTAGTTTTATTTAGCTAAAGTTCAATTTTAAATTCTAATGTTGTTTTTGTTGTAATCAGATTCTGGAATTACTCGAGTCCTTGCAACAATTACCTGTGAAAATATTTGAAGGAGAGGTTTTGAATCTTTTAACGACTCGTGCAGTTGCTTGGTTGGACCAAGCACGAGCTATAGCTTCGCATTCAGAAGTACGTACGGCAATAAATGTGATTGATGCGGCGAGTGTAAAAGATAACTCTGAAAATCATTCCTTAACTCCACTAAAAGTCAATTCATTGACAAAGAGTTCATCAAATGGAGCTTCAATAGAAGTAGAAAAAGCTCATTCGGAAAATGGCCATTCTACGCCGAGATTGAAATCTTTACCTCCCAAAGTAAAATTGTCGCCAACGACGATGGCAAAATTAGAAGATATTCTTGTAGATGGAGATCTTATGGAAGTTACATTTGAAGAATCATTCAAACTCTGGAAAGTTTTCGAAGCCGCAAAGCCAAGCGTTTCCGATATTCCTGATCTCAGTGTAAATACTTTTGCTTATTATTATATTTATCGAAGTTTGATCAAAGATTCAACTGCCAACGTTAATTTGAACACTTTAACATTTTACTACGTTTTGTTTGTTTTTAGGAAATACGAAATATTATTCAAAAGGAATTCGAAAGAAAGGAAGGAATGAAACCTCGGAAATCTAGAACTGGAAATGATATTTCAGGTTCGAGTAATGCTGATGATAATCAGTATGTAAGAAAACGCAATGGCCCTCAAGGAAAGCGAAAGGTGATTTTACTTTATGAATTTTTACTCATTCTAACTAAGATTGACTTTATTTTTCGTTTGTTAACCTCTCGGCTACGGTTGTGAAATTAAATGTACCCCAGAAAAAATGAAAAGTAAAACTCTAGGATAAGCTAGCTAAACGTGGCATAGACACAGAGTAGATTGGTGACAGTGTTTAACTATATAATATAATATATTGTATATAACATAGTTGGTTGGGAATCAATGCTGCTAGAATTTATCGATGTATTTTTAGGACAGTGGGGCTGTGAGACTTATCCTAAATGATAATGACAACTATTTTTTTTTGCTTATAGAGCGGAGAAAACGATGGCCACGTACCCAATAAGAAATCAAATAGCTCAGTACAAGAATACGATGAAGACTGTTCAGCTAAAGTCTGTCGACAACCTTCTGGTAAACACGGTTTTAATTTTTAGCAATTTCAATTTTGAAACAAGTTGCGGTTTTATTTTTATTGACGTCGTGTATAAAAATTCGAGTATCGAAATTTCACTTTTTATGCATATTTGTTGAAAATATTTAAATCGAATATTTTTCTGAAATTTGCAGGAAAGGAAGTAAACTGGATTCAGTGTGAATCTCGCTGTTTTAAATGGTTTCATTTAGTATGTGTTGGTTTGAAAAAAAGTGACGTGAAAAAAATCGAATGTTATGTGTGTAAACATTGTGAAGTAAAAAAAGACAAGGAGACTGAGGACCCTAAAGAAGATGACGACGATGAGGAGGAAGAGGAGGAGGAGGAAGATGAGGCAACAGTACAAGACATGTAAAGTTTTCTTTTGACGCTTTCATGTAATAATATATATTATTATATTCGATTCTATATTTACATACATATATATGTACCCTTGTATACATATATATGTAATATCATATTTTAGAGAGTACTCGAAATATATTACTTATGCTATTGTATTATCTATCATACACGTACGAATTTATAGTACACCATTATATATAAAGTTAATTTTTTATTTCTCTGAATTTATTGTTATTATTATTATTATTATTTGATCGTATGATTCAGAGGCTAAGGCTTTTAAAAACAATGAACTGGTACAATTAGTAGTTATGTACTTTATTATAGCATTGTTATAATTATTATTGAACTTAACGAATTTGCATAGTATTAAAACTAAAATTTGTGTCGAATGTTATTCATCACGACAGTATAATGTCATAGTATGTATGTACGTACGTAGTATAAGTAAAATTAAGAACATCACGAGTGCACAATTTCCAGGCATAATTTTTTATTTTGGGAGATTTAACTCTATACAGTTTAGGACTTTTTACTTTCTTGAATTTCTATTCGTTATGTATTTCTAATTTTCAATGTCAGACAAAACACAATCAGCATTTAGTTACTGTACTTTCAACAGAACCAAGATGGCTAGGGTGCGATCTGTTATGACTGCCCTGATCATTGATCAATCTCCCAGCTCTTGCCGTTGTTGGTTTAATGTCTAAAGCTAATCACGTATATGTTAATATGTTAATACACACCAAATACCAACCGTGTCATTTTTCTCTCTCCATACGAAATACACAGGCTATCGCTATAAAAAATGGTTTTGGTCATTTTTCTGGCTAGGTTGATATTATTGGAATTTAGCAGTGTATTATCTATTATATGCTATAATTTATAGACAAGTAAAGTATGTAACTATTACGCCAATTTGAGTTTTTTCTTTGTTGATTATGCAATATGACATTATATTATACTATAGACACGCGAGTTATGAATACGTTTAAGGGTAGTCATTCTTTGACTTAATTTGAAAAGCATTATATATGTATACTTACGTTGTAGTATTCAATGGATATATACTTACAATTTACAATACAACACATACTTACAGTACGTTAATAATTAGATTTCCGCCGTTAAACACAATTAGTTAGCGGACGACTCTGTATAATATTATACGACTTCTATAGTATACGGCAAGAAAATACTATTTTCTCTAAATTTCAAACGGCTCGGTACATTTTATTGTGAATGATTATATTATTATACTAATAATTCCTAATTTCTATCTAATTTGATTTGATTGATACATTATAAAAACATACATCATAGCACACTGATCTTAAAGAACAGTTAGACAAAAAATACACATTATCTGTAATCAAATACACAATTGTGCGTTTCCAGTAAAATAATGATTTTTCTAGTACTATTATGTTTGTGTCTATGTAATAGTATGGCAATTATATAAGCTACCAAATAAATTACTGAAATTACTGCAAATATATAATATATATATACGTATAGTAATATTTTAGTACTCTTAATGTAATAAGTACCAGTTAATTATATATTGCGTCGTGTAAGTAATGTACCTATAATCTGGTATAAGCAAGTTAATTGTTAAGATTTCTACCTTAGAGAATCATACATAGTAATTAACTATTATTTGTATAAGATTTTTTCTAGACCACGACAACACGAAAACGAGAGAAAAATGTTAATGCGTATAGAGATGTATATTCGATGACGAACTCATAAACTGTATCTAAATGTAAAATATTGTCTCCCGTCTCTATCTTTACTCTCTACACTATGTAACTAAAAGTATATTATTATGTTGAAATATATCATAGGCAATATAGTGAATTGTTTGGCTCTATTATGAAAAGTATAAAATCCAGTTAATTATTGAAATTATATAATAATATCTATGGTATATTATACACTAATATATTATTCTCTTCGTAATAATACCCAAAAAGCATTGTATACCACAATCACGTCTACAACCAGATTTTAAAAATGAATACATATTTCTAAGTACTTATGTAATGAAAAACGTTTATAGGTCCACAACCGAACACAAAGAGACACAATTACTGCACATTGTAATCCAATGAAGCATTTCCGGTTAATAAATATGAATAAATGACAATTTTCTTAGCAATACCGAACAGTTTGTTACATATATAATTTATTTCTTGTTAGTTTTGGAGGCTTTGGTTTTGTATAATATAGATCGCTCAAGTACAATTTAGGATTCAGTGGTTTAGGCTGTACATTTTTTCAAGTGTCCATTCCGTCTACATGAAAGTATATTAGCTATTATTACGTACTGTATAACTAACATTTTAAATCATTTTAAAAAATTCTCGAATTCACAGTTAAACGCGCTGTATTTATAACAAACTTTTAAAAAGTATAGAATTGTGTGCATTTTTATCATCATAAGAACGTTCTTGAAGCATGGTGGCAATGGTGAATATTTCACTCTCAGTTTTCGTGCATGTTTAAGGGTGTGCATACAGCAGTATAGAATCATTATATGTTTTATGTATGTATTTATATCTGATAATAATCAATAGGAATATAAGTGCGATACATTTGAGACTCAAATAGTTGATGCACCAAGTTTCATTCTTTAAAATGAAAAAACAAAAGACATTGAAGTATGTACACATTTTATATACATACTTACACTAGATAACTCGCTAAATATTATTATTTATCAGGTTTAAAAGTAGTGTGCAAGATTAGAATTAAAATTACTCATTTATGTGTTTAAAATCAGGCGTACAACGGGGATTGGGGATACTAAGTTGAATTTTCACAACTAAAATCTGAACTAGCATAATAGGATTGAAGGATATTGGCCTCTCTAAAATTGTGCTTCACAACTGAAGATAAGGGTTTTGGATCAAGATCTACTATGCCAATTCTTGAAAAATGAAATCCTTGGTACAAGTCATGTAAAATTGACCCGTTAATTTCATCTTCCAAATTACAGTCACTATCACCGTTTACGTCGACGCCATTTGGCAGTGATAATGGAGATACTGTCGATGGTGAGACTATAGTAGCAGCAGCAGTATTATTAGTAATCGGTGAAAGCGTCAACATAAGAGAACAATCTTTTACAGTAGCGGCTAAAACATTTCGTTGGAGACTCATGAGCTCTTTAGGACTTAAAATATTCGTTTGCACTTCATCGCAATATATTTCTGTGGATACACATTTATTATTTGGGCATACCTCATTCGACATAGTCTCGATTAATTTATTGTTATTTTTCGTTAATTGTAGTTGGGAACCATTATGAATATCAGCATGAATAGGACATATCTTTCTATAAATTTTTTTGACATGGGAAGGGTCAGAATCTTCCAATTTTTGTGCATATAGAATTCGTGAAAGAACACTTCCTACAGGCAACGTAACATTTTCTTGATTACAACAAGTTTTCTTTGACAAGTCCTTAGAAAATTTATCGTGTAATACATAGTTAATTTCATTGCCACACGTTTGTTCAACAATAGTATGACTCAATAATAACTGTTTTAATTCCTTTTTCAATTTGAAGTATTGATGAATCCCTGCATCTGTCGAATCTGCGTTTGATTTCATCGGTTTTATCAATGCGAGACATATTAAATATACAAAACTGTCGAGTCCACTATTTCGGGGCAACAAAAGAAAAGAAAAATTAGATCCACAATGATTCAATAAAAAGCTGTCAATGAAAAACAAAAACTATGCCGTATGTAGATAATAGATACTTGCAAAAACTTTGTAACACTATGTAAATGACTCTACCTGACTTTCGACGTTGTTGAAGTCAATGGTAGATTGCTAGTAGAAAGCCATTCACTAATTAGCGTGTTTAGTGAGCTTGTCTGTAAGGATTTATCTCGAATTGTTTCACTATAGATAAGACACCCATCCTACAAAAACGTGAATGAAATTACAATTTATGCCTTTCAAATAAAGCACTAAGGTACATATTATCCACTCGTGACTAGAAACATGTAAAATACAAAAGAAAATATTAAAACTTACGCGGAAAATACGTAGATTATTTTGAGGATTCGATAATAGTGATATCACAGCATTTACCATTAGTATTGGTTTGCTAAATACATAAATACACATGACACATGAAGTACCAAACGAATATAATAGAATTTTGACGTATGTTTTCCCTAATTAATTAATTAATACAGTTTTCGACTATTAACTTAGATTCATCTATATATATTACACTATTAACATTTGCTGTCGTATGTACTATGTGCATACAACTGAGCTTTAACAACAACGAGGAAAGTAATAAAAAAAATTATTGTTATACATCTATTATACTTACCCAGAAAACAAATCTAATGGACAATAGTTTGACCGAGACGAAATTTTGCCTTTTTTTAACTGAAACCATTAAGCAAGAAATACACAATCAGAATCGTCGTAAACAAATACAGAATGTGCTTTGAATAGTACATAATAATATGATCTCTGTCTGATTTAGATAAATAAAAGGTAAATAAACAAACCGTTGTATACCTTGTGATACTGATTTAAACAATACGTGCATAAATTAGGCCGTAAATCTCCTATATTTTCTGTATTTGATTTGACCCACCAGCCTTTCTTAGGTTTAATTTCAATACAATAATCTACATGGTTTGATAATGATGAATGATCTGAAATGCGAGCAAAATCACTCTGCGCTGTAGCATACGGAACTTTAAGATCTTTGTGCATCCGATTACCTGAAATTACACAAATATTATATTACAACATTTTCTGGTTGAAACGAACTGAGTTTCATTGTTTAATTTTCGGTATTACAATAATGTGCAACCATTTAAACATTATAAATTGTGAATATACAGTAAGTACAACATACTAGTATGAAATAGCAAATAACACGTGCAGTGAACTTACGTGGTCGTAATTTCTGAAGAATTTCATTTAATTGATCAATGTTTTCAATATAGACGGCATGAACTTTAGCCACACACTCACTCCCTAGAAGAGGAGCAAATATATGACGCGTGAATATCACCTGTCTATCAACTTTCTTTTTGTGTTTTGTGGTGAGAGACACTTGTCTGCCATTGATGTCATGTTTTGATAGTCTAATTATTGTAACCTCATCTTCAAGTGCAATGACAATATTGGCATTTCCTTCACCACGCTAGAAAAATACGTAAGTACACATGCAAAGTCAAACATACAAGAATTATTACAATGATTATATACGTATACATTATACATTATTATGCAGATAATAAATAATAATCGCTATTAATTGACGCATTTTAAAACCGGCTCTCCGGCCGGCTTTCCGTCATAAAAATGACGCAAGAAACTCTTCAATATTCTCCACAAAGAAGGTGACGCCAATAAAACGTTTCGAATTTACGTATATGCATACTGACTCGAAAGAAGAGATTTGGAAGTTTATTTGAATGTCTAATGTCAAATAAAAGATTAATTTTAGAAACTTACGTAACGCCAATTCGTCTTGCCTATCGTCAGATTTTCCTGCACGCAATTATTAATCTCCCAGCATTTTGTCATGTACTGTAATGCATGGAAATAGAAAAAGAAACAGAAAATTAGCACTTTTACTTATGTCATCGATACATTATATTTGCATATATAAACACACTCGCAAAATTTCTTGAGCAATCTTTATCAGGAATGATGATTCATCATTAGTATAGATAGATACTGATAAATGTATGAGTCAGAGAACTTGAAACGTATAAATAACGACAGGTACATGCAAAACACCCAAGAAAAAAAGGCCTAATGAGCTACGGTAATCATAATATAATGTTATATCATGCAAAAATGTTTGAGATTTCAAAATTACACCTCAAAATGAAGCATAAGATTAAAACATTACGGATGTGAAATAATTCTCAATGCAATAACGATTAATAAACAGGGATATACTTACATCATAGTTAACTTCATTGTCAATTTGCAACAAGTCCATTCGAAGAAGATTTCTTGGCTTACTTCTCGTCAAATTAAACAACTATATGCAATGCGTATAGATGTTGGTCCTTAATTTATTATTGTTAGTGTTCTGCAAAAAAAATACTGGGATGAGGCTTGTACTTCTGTTTCGATTTCGAGTCTGACAAGACAATAAATAGTTTGTTGTTTGTGTAGTTAAACCCGAGACCACAAAATTGCAGCACAACCACAAGAAGCGATGTCAAATATTTTCATTCTGCTCCTTCCTTCTCGCTGCTTCTCCTTCCTTAAAATGCAATAAAAATGATTATAGAGTTATTTACAAGCATGAAAAAGTAGGGAGTAAAAAGAACTAGGTTAATATTGCACTATTGCACTTTATTGCTCTTTGTTATCATAGACAAAGTTCTACAGCTGATAATGTAACACGGTTTTGAGTTTTACGCCTTCTGTTCTAGATTACCCGCATTCGGAATTCTCCGAGTAGATCTTCAAAAAGACTGAATCAATGAATTGTACTCTTACAATCTATACTTTTATACTTAATGACTTGTACCTTGCTGGTGCTGGTTCTTCAAACTAATAAACTTTGTTGCTTGTAAATTATTTAAGTAAAACTAAAAAACAACTAACTGTGGGCACTCAAAGTAAAAAAAAGTAAAGATATGAATGAGCTATATTATATCAGTTAAAAGTTAAAAATAGAATAGACACGTATGCACCTTACCACAATTTGTTGGAGATGATTGAATTAAAGATGTTTCGAAACCATTTTAGTCCGTCTATTAAAATACTTAACTTAACTGATAATAATACTATGAATATATATATAGATAATATAAATATATAAATACAAAATAAATATAATGAATGAATGTGTAGAACTTGAGGTACACTGGTTCAAGTTCTTAGATTGTAGAATGAATGAAACACAGACGGTCACAAATTCACTTGTCAAAAGCACAGTCTATCTATCATAATATAAAGACTGTGTCAAAAGTCTTTCCCTTTAAAAAAATGAATGGAATGATCAATTTACCCCTGTAAAGGATGACTAGAAACGGGGTTAATTTTAATAAAAAAGCTGGTGCTGGTTTTGTTGATTTTAAATATAATATAAATTTTATATA
>JAQIVE010001944.1:0-22002 GCA_034698285.1 Sminthurinus bimaculatus | reverse complement strand
TCCATTCCATGTTCAAGAGAGTCAACTTTTTTCATTGTCAGACATTGAAAAGGTTGATCAACGTTCTGCCAATACAGATGCATTAATAATGTTATGAACTTCTTTTCAAGCTTTAATAATAATATCTGTATTATTTATTTACAGCGATTAAAAATCTTGTGACGCAGCAAGATCAGCATGCAATTAATAGTAACCCTATTAACACGAGGATAAGAGCAACAGACAAAGTGGACTAATTGTGGTTATAATTAGGACGATAATGATATTCACATTCATAATTTACAATAGAGCTTATAATCTCTTACAAAGACAAAAGGGCTCGCTATCTTGCTCGCATGGTATATCTTTTTGGACAAGAGCTTGTCCGCATGTGTACAATAACAATTAAGTTTGAAGATAAGAGATCATTATAGGATTATAGAGTTATATTAAGTATGCTTATAAGTATTTTGTTTTAAACTTGAGGCGTACGCCACTTTTTTTGTTGATAATTCTATTTGTAGAGATTTCCAAGATAGAAAATGTATCTCTTGTGAGTGTACTTAAGTAAATGCACGCACAACACATAAAATATGTAATCGTCATCGTACATATTTATTTATTATTTACAAACATGACCCATTTTGTATTATGTATTACGATTTATGATTACATTTTCAAGTCCAGCTCTTTTTCTTCAGCCGTCTGCCATTTAATTTTATCATTGATTTTCGAACCCTTTTCTAAAATAATTATCTATATTGGGGCACATAACAGTATGGAGCATGAAAATATGAAAATGAAACAATAAAACAATAGGAAAGTCTTTTACTTTTCAAGTTTTGAAGTTTGATCCACATGAAAATCCCTTTGAACGCTGATTAAACTTGACACTTTTTAATTCCACCTTCACAATCACAAGTATCAAACCGACCTGTACTTAATTGTAGGCAGTGCAATGGTAATAATAGTACTGAAGTTGATTATGACGTAATATTGTAGTAGCTGGTGCAACTGGCTAATACACAATCAATAATCAATAATATGTAATACACTAAAGACAGAGACACACAAAGTTCTTGTTCAGTCACAACAAACATCATAAGTAGATGTACTTATTGAAACTTGAGAAACATTCCAACAATTCCAATTTCAAGCAAAACCAATCAAGAATCAAAGTCCAGTCCAACACTCACAATTCACAATAAAATTTCAAGAATAATTATAATAAAGAATAAAGCACAAAAGAGGCAGAGGGCAGAGATCAGAACTTGATTACAATATTTGCTTTTGCCAGATCAATAAACGATATCACCAAACAGAAAATCAAAAACTGACGAATAAATGTTACACAACTAAACTAGAAGAGTACACCTTATGAAATTTGAAATTTACAAATTTCACAAAAAAATGAAAAATTCTAAAAACTTTGAATGTCACACAATTTTCACACTCAATGGTTCACATAACGGCACTATGACACTAAATGCAGAACTCCGGACCGTACATACATACATAATGTAAACACTAAACACGTACTAGTACATACACAGCTTGAAATAAAACGATGAGTAATGGGATAAAATGGGAGCAATGTAATTTAGCAGTGCAATCGTAATAATAATTGTGTATGTGTACATAAAATATGTAATTTGTTGATTGAGGGAGTCCAACTTGTTGCTGATATAATGTTATGTTATTGTATTTAAAGAGAAGAAATAATATATAAACGAAGAAGAAACACACACAAACACAACCCCACAAACGATATTTACTATGTTTGGATTTGGAGAGTTAAAGTTACTCCTAAAGGGTTGCTGAACAATTACGAAATGAAATGGAAACTTGCGAATGGCTAAATAATGTGTGTACTTATGTATGAAGGTATATCTTTTGCTGATGTGACTATGTACTATGTACCTACCTTGCCTTTATGCCTTTACTTTTGCATCTCCTACTCACATTCACATGTGTTGTTGTTATTGTGAGTGCGTTTGCTCTGTGTCTAATGTCTTGTGAACAGACTTTAGACAATCGTCCTGCATGTGTGCAATGCTCATTTTTCATTTTTTCTCCCGACTCTCAGATCAAACTGCCAACTTCCATCCACATGGCTACAATATATACCCAAGTAAGTCTTCAACAATGGGAATTTCAGTCTTTTTCATACGCACATGTACATGCACGTCTTTTTCAGCATTTAAAGTTTTACTATAGGAGTGAAAATGGAAAAAGTACCATACTTGATCATAGGTATTGCTGATATAACCACCGGCACATTTCTTTCACTTGGATTTCATATGTACATATGTATGTATCTCTATACATGAGAAACTCTCCGTCCTTCCAAAATAATATAAAAAATACGCCAACAGCAAAAAGTTGAAGCATAAAATAAGATATTGAAACTGAAAATTTGGGGAGTCAGTCGTGAGATTTTCAAAGGCAAAGAAGTTGGTAAAAGTAAATTCATTATTTATAAGTATAATATTTCCAGTGACGTCGTTACATTGCTAGATATTTTGTTCTTTTAGATATTGCCATTGTTATTACGATCAGCAAATTTTTTATTTCATTGTGTAGTAGGTAATATTACACTATGATACATTACATAACCAGTAATGATTCAAGTTCTGTTTTAATATCGATTTACCTACACCTAAGCACATTTTGTATAGTGTTATGCTTGTTAGGTGGTCTGCAGAGTAGGAAGGACAGAAACGAAATGATATACACACCAAGAGCGTAGTGATGCCTGATTTAAAAAGCAATAGTAAAAGTAATAATAATAATAATCACCATATGATTCTTTAAGGAAGAGTAGGGTATACTCTGAAATATTTGAAATGATTCATACATACATGAAAATTTTCATGGAGATTTTCTCAAGCTGTGTTCGAGTCCATGGGAAGTCTTTTCTCAGTTTCTCAAAGCTTCGTCTCTCTAGACCTTAGACCGTGCATCTGTCTATATGTACAAGATTAGGTTTTTAATGGAAATAAAATATTTCCGAAATAATATGAACTTACATAAATGTATGATGTATGACCGGCGAAAAATGTGGACTCAATGCAATCGCACGCGTCAGAAGAATTATGTGGTGTGTTACATTCGAATTCGAATTTTGAACACTTCAAACATAATAAACTCGTACAAAAGTTGTCTGTGTTTTATCTCTTTTTTTCTATGTATATTCTTATTTTTATTATACATCACTAGTAAATCTGACGATAATCTTTATTTTAAAGTCTAGCAGAAGATCTGTAATGTGTATTTTTTATGTACACATGTCCTACCTTGGGGCAATTGAGACAGCGATTTGAGTGACATGAGATGATTTTGATTTCCATTTTGAAGTTGACTTCAAAAATCATAAAAAAATGTGTGAATTATATTACAATATTAAGCAGACTGATAATTATATTAGTTTAATACTATACTATTTTCTTCATTATAGCTTGTCGTTTTTCTATTGTCTATAATAAACATGGTAAATATCAGTCAGAGAGAAACGAGAGGCTTGAGTCTTGAACCATTTTTAATGGGTGGGAATCTCACAATTTTTTTAAAGGGAAATTATAACTGTTGTCCATATGTATACGTCAGAAAAAAATACTATCATTCACGCCATTATCGCAGAATCTTGATTGGTACTTTCCTCCAAGCATTTATATTTTTTCCTATATACTTTTCCTTCCGCTCTTTGCAAATTATTATACCGCTTTACTCGACTTTTTTTCTCCTACTATATTCCTCTTTATAAAACACTATCTACAATAATAATAACAACAACATAGGGATAGAATAATACTACACATATTACCTACATAAACGCATGTAAAAACAAAAACTTTCAAGTGCACCACAGAGCTCACTCACTATAATCTATAATATATATCAGTACATACTGTAAGCTTCAAGCCCTAAAACGACAACCTTTGGCACTTATTTTTTCCCTGTGTACAAGCATTTTTTCTACATAATTCAGAGTTAATTTCTTCAAGTCAAACAACAAACAAACCACCAAGAACAAGTAAAGTATATGAACTTATTATTCTCACTTTACCTCCACATACATACATATGTTTTCGTACACACATGTACATATTATATTTATTCAGGTGAGGTTAGACAAGCTGTAACAGTAGTACATGTACATATATGAAGATTGAACATGGGTTAACAGTAAAAATGTGAATACACTGGTAATTTATCAATCTATACCTAAGGAATTTTTTATATACAAAGCATGGGCATGATATAGTGATAATTGATAATGATGGTGGCATTCACAGTTCACATGACTCTATTATACGTAGAGACCTAAATTTGCTTCGCAATTATCATCATGAGTAATAATAAAAATTGCTAACTGGGTACATGAAAGAAATTATTATTAATCTCAAGTCCCTTTTCCTACAATGCAAAACACATACACACACACAAGCTAATAAGTTCGTACTATGGAAAAGGACCGGAAAATATTTTTCGTAGCAATTAATTAACCTGGTGGTTACTGTCCAAATGAGGTTCAACTCTTGTGTTTATAGTTTAAGTGCTCGGCCGTCAAGAGGTGCCCGGAGTACAATGTAAAATAAGTTATAGCTGTGATTCAAACCATCAAATCCATCGATATCTACCATCATCATCGTCGAACAGCATTTAACATATGACGGGATACGAACTTTGATACAAAATTCCCTTCCTTTATATACATACTAACTATATATTATATTAACGTTAAAGTTTCCTTTTTCTTCCGGTTTTTATTAAAGTTATTAAACCTGTTTTGGAATTCCTTTGGAAAAACAGCTGCTGCTTTATTCTTTATCTTGCGCTACGGTATGAACATGAACCACACTCGCAAATCTCGCATGAAGACTTATGAATCGAGTGTATAGCAAGTCTTCACTTTTTGTTCAGTTTGTTTGCTTTTCAGTTTGAGGAATTACCCCAAGAAAACATGATAAATGTCACGGAATTGCTTTAGCACAAATTTATTATGCTATTAAGTTAATTCAGCAGTTCTTTCTATCTATCTTTCTACAGTGCCTTTATTTCATACCATGCAGAATATAAATTTGTGCGTCATTATACAACTTGTGTCTTGTGTCGATGCATATGTAGGTAACTGTATACTCTCATATCTCATACACATGTAAAAAACTATGAAATATAGATATATTTCGTATGGGCAATGTTATAATGTTATTCATATTTAATATTCGAGCATCGAATGATGGTGCAAGTTCAAAAGAAAGTTGTTGGAAGAAAAGACACCACACAGTACTTTCATGTGTGTATGTATCTTTGTACTTTGCAAACGAAAGGACAAGAACAAAGAGGAGATTTAAACCTGATTTAAAAAAAAATGAAAACCAGACACTCGCTCATTAACATTACTATTAACATAACAAATCAGAGCAATTTTAGTTCATATAACATATTATAATATGTATATGGTTCTATAGGTATGTTTCATATATTGTGAATGATCAGGTTGGCAAAGATAACATTTTAGTTTGGATCAACTTACTGGGAAAGTAAAAACATTTTTGGGAGACTTGAATGAAACTTGTCCTGTTCTGCTGCTGTCAGGTGCGGATGAGTATTTACATTTAAGTATTAATAATCGAAGATGATGCGATAGATACATGATACAGATACAGATAGAGAGATTGTATTACATGTATGTATAATGTATATAGTATATAGGTAGTTGGCAGATAATTGAGATCATCGAAACTCACATTAAATTCAATGAAAAGAAGAGTAGTAATTAAATGCATAGTTTGCTTACTTGTGCAAACATGAAGCTAGGGAAACAAATATAAAATGCAGTATTATACATGTACATTAAAAGTAAAATAATGAACAACGAGGGCTGAAATTATGAACTGCTAACTCTGCATATGTATTTTGTCTGGAGGCTCATCTTCATTTATAATCATCATGTACAAACATTATGTATAAACATTAGACACATTAGAATCAATAATTTAGAAATTTAAAGTCATACAGCGTTTACAGCTTTTGTCTCTGTCTTTGCCCTTTCTCTCTTCAAGACGAAATGATAATGTATAAATAATGCAGTGTTAAAATTCAATGTAATAATAGAGCAATCACTACATGGGAAGGAAAAGAGAAGTATGATACAGTTGGAAATGTGAATGCGAAGATGCTAACAACGAACGTGAGTCGCATGTCATCCACATTAGAATAAGGTGATATTAGGATAAAGAAAAATGATATTATTCAAAGAGTGGAAAGTCCATGACTTGAGACTTGACACAAAGAAACGCTAGGAATTAGGAATATATATAAACACGGATGGAAAAGGAGGTAGATATAGACACTTATAAAATCTGGATTTTACAATCTACGGTTGTTTTTGATTTGCTTGACAAAATTCAAATTGCGACTGAAATTTCTATGTAGATACATGTACGTTGCGTGTTCCAAAAGTCTTTGGAATCTTTACTTTAATGAGGGAAAATTAAGAATCTAACTAGTAGTAAGAACAAGCGATTGTAAGGTTGCGTAGAAAAAATTATTGTCTTATGTTATTAGACAGGGAAACGAGAGCAACTTCAATTTCAAAAATGACGTGAATTCAGAAAACACGAGTTTGAAGAAAAGGCACCCCAAAAGATTCTTATCCTGGAAAAGCAAGGAGCCGAGGGATATTTATTGTAACTTGGTTGACCTGTAAGGTAAGGCTACCCTGTGTAAAACCCACAGGGTTTCATTGGCCTGATCCTTTAAGTGGGAGAGAAATGGCATAGAAGGTCAACCAAGACGTTGAGGGCCAAAATTAGCAACTTCATCGGGTTCTTTTCAAATTCTGGAAAACCTGGTCATGTTAGATTTCCGCAAAAAGTATCACCAAGATAGCGCAAAAGCCGGAGATTTCAACGGCTAGTGTTAAGAAAATATTTGTTCCTTTACCCTGGAGATTTAGGACTTTTCCTAAAAAATCTACTGTTTAATCATGCCTAAACATCTACGAAGACAACTTTTGTCCTTAACTCTTTTGTATATTTCCCTTCGTTCTGCATCGATATGCATATATTTTTGAAAAAAGTGTAACAACTTGGTGTTGAGTAGGTATATTGGTATTGGAAATGGCAGGAGGAAGACAGAAAAAACAGGAACTCGACAGATGAACTTAATTAGTTTTTGTGATTCGTTCTTTCATACACATGCACGCACAGTATGTCTGTGTGTATAAATATATGCCTACATAATAAAACTGAGAAATCACAAGGATTAGATATTTGATCGATTAGATCTGATAATTATCATTAGTAAGGCATTTTGCTAAACTCCAACGAGGCAGTAGAACCACTGAGGTTGATTAGGTTTGTAATATTTAAACCGTGAAAGGTCACCTGGATTAAAAGAATGATGGATAAGATGGAACAACAAGGTTTTGTATCTCGATCTCGATCTCACACAATAATGACAACAACTATTATGTACAATTGTATTGTTGTTTGGCCTGCTGACTGCTGACTAAAGTTCTTGTATACACACAAAAAATAGAATGTACAATGTACATTGTACAAGCATAAGCGATGACAATTTACTTCCCCATTTCAGTTTTCCACATGACTTTGTTGATCCATTTAATTTTTTTAATACGCTTCCTTTTATATAATAAAAGAGTGCAAAAAATCCACATCTTATATATATTCAGATATTTTGTGTATCATTCACGCATAAAAAATCGCCATTATTTATTGCCCCGTAGATTCCATGTA
Organism: Sminthurinus bimaculatus; assembly: GCA_034698285.1. Lineage (NCBI taxonomy): Eukaryota > Metazoa > Arthropoda > Collembola > Symphypleona > Katiannidae > Sminthurinus > Sminthurinus bimaculatus. The sequence goes on along the minus strand of JAQIVE010001944.1, from coordinate 14,260 downwards.
AAGCTAATAGAGATTAGGAAATTTTTGTTTGACATTAAAAGATTTTTTCTTTTACAATGGAATGCCCACATGTCCAAAAATGCTCGAAATTCTTCACTGGGGTTGTCCGGTAAGTATCAGGTTGATGTAAAAGTTTTGAAATTGGTAATGTTAATACCCACACGATAGAAATTAATAGTGCCGACGCCACGATAGCCTTACTCATGCATAGTATGGGGTTTTTATCAAGCAAATTGTGGGTTAAATTCCATAGCACACTTTTTACAAATTTTTTCGATAATGGCCAGAAAAACGATGTCGTTTTTTGTGTGTAAATACCCTGTTCATCATTTATGGGGAAGTTTTGACAGGAGAGGAGCAAACGTGATGATTAAATTAATGGCTCATAGTATATAGTATATATACATAGTATTATGTATAGGAATACCATGTCACTGAATTAAGACAGAAATCCAAGTAAACTATTATGATGATGAAGAGGATTATGACGTTGATGATGATTACGACGGCGACGATGTTGGTCAAAATATTACAATGGTCAATGAATGAGATTTGTTTGGATGGCTAGGGTGTAGGCGTTAATAATTTACCCCTTCACCATCTTTCTGTTTTAAGAAATTTAAAATTTTTTTAAAGGTGTTTCCCCCGTCAATCCATTCGGAGTATACCTGTAACTATATATTGTACATTGTACATACGTCTACATACTCGTAATTTTTTGTGCACTTTATAAATTCCACGATCCACTCGGTTTAAACAGTATTTTAATGGGCATTTCTATTTCTGTTATTGTACGACAGGAAACAAGAAAAAGAAAAGGAAAAGACAACAACAAAAAGATGGGCAAGATGTGGTGAAGTGTAGCTCAAACTAAACACACGATGGCACAAGGCAACCTGCTTCGTCATCTTCATCTTCGCCTTCTCCTCTTTCTTCTGAATCTGAATCTTTATCCATTTCTACCCATAAACGTAAATATTCCTACATACATACATTAAATTCCACGGTTTTACGTTTACGTTTACGGCAACTGATTTAGGGCAGTGGTTAAAAAATGACGTGGATGTAATATTCGTATTTGTAATATTATTTTAGTATATAGTTTTTTCATGAGTTTTTTATCTATACCCACCATCATCACCATCCTCCTATGCATATTATGACTTCATCCTACTGTACTCTTTATATGTATTTTACATGTATTTAGATACACATTTTACACTGCAGCAACAGCAAACCACAGGACAAGAAGACAGCCAAGAATGTTCTTCATAATGAAAAGTATACTTATGTACATATTATACATGTGTCTTGTTCGTTTCAATTTTCCATTCCATATTCTGTTGCCTATTTTATGTGTCTGCATTCTGCAGTCTACAAATACATATTCCACAGTCCACAGGTATGTATTTATTCCTTTTCATATTGTAGGCACATGATAAATCTTTCTTCTTCTCTTGTCTCTACCTCTGCATTTCTACAAACTCTGTTTAAGGAGTAATGTTGTGAAGATTTCATAACCGCAAACTTAAGCTTGCATACACAGAGAGTAAAGAGTTTTCTAAAGTCTGTCTCTGACTCTGAATTTGACTGAAGAAGAACAGGGAGAAAGAAAGAATCTGGGCTGTGCAAGCAACAGGCCAGCAGATTTCATGACTATGTATATGTATAATGTACATGCGTGTATCCCTCTCTGCTTAGCCAAAATTGTACGCACTGAACAATGAGCACTAAATAACACATCACACAAAAATTTCAAGAGGTGAACAAGAAGGATACGAAACCGTCGAAAAAGAAGAAACGCAAACGACGACAAGTGTCAAGTATTTAAGCATGACTTTTACGAGTTATTTTTTCCTCGGCCCGGAATTTTTTTCTAAACAATTATGCATTTATTACCTTTTAGTCTCGAATAACTTTATACAAACTTGTGCAAAATAAAAAACAAGAATTATTAAAAAAACCAAGTCCATTACTATTTTTGTGTGTATGTACATTATACATATTACATAGTTAATAGTGTGGTGCATATTATTATGAATAGCATTAGGACTAGTTTTGTTGCTGAAAGTTGCCTGCAGTCTGATTCGATTCTCCACCCCTTCATACACACACCTATATACTTATGTACATGAAAAAAGTAAAAATGCAATATGCAGTTTATCTATACATCATATACATACACCGAATGTTTTTTCCCAGGATAACTTTAAAACGAATGCAATGTAATGCATAATTTAAAGGATACTTATATTTTTTTCCCATGAGAGTTTTATTACCAAATTATTACCTAGATATGCTTTAGTTTTACACCGCATGTAAAGTACGTTACGAAGTATTTTGTGTGTATGTAGAAAGAGCATGACTCGCCAGGACCCTTTACATTTTTTATTCATCTTCCCCCTCAATTTAATGGACTTTAATGCATTAATTTGCCCGTTTGTCTAGCTAACAAGTAGCTTGTAAGTGATATGTGATATTGCCATAATAAAACCCAATATACAGTCACAGTCAACACTCATAAGGAAAAATATAGAAAACACAACACGGTGAAGCGAAATGGGATCAAAATCGAGATCATCATAAACATAAAGAACTGTATCAAATAGTTCCAATAAATTTTCAACTTTTATACCCATTCTTCATTTTTGTTGTTTCTGCAATATACATTAGTGTATTTTATGCTTTACTTATGCAAAAGTGTATGGTAAAAACTTTTAAGTGCTTTCAAAATCAAAGCAGTGGATGCAATGCACGTTGCAATATGTGTGCTAAATAGTGGTAAGTGCTTTTTCTAATAATGACTTTTAACTTTTAAGTCGTTTGTGTGAACAAAGTTCAAAAATGTAAAAATATTTTGCTGTTGTTTTTTTGCTGTCTTGTGTATTGATGCATCTTTATGATAGACACGCAGGTATTCTCAAAATTTAATAGAAAGCCATTTTCTAAGGCTAAAAGTACAATCTAGTGTGTGTAATGATACACTTATTGTTCCTTGCACAAATGTTTTTTATGATTCTGATTCCAAAATGTAGAATATGATGGTATTGCTAAGATTTATTCTATAATAATTGTACAATGCCATCCATAATCCATACATACAAGCATAACCTTCCATTATAGAATCAAACCAAACCACACTTCAAAATAAAAGTCATTCGTAACAGCAACAATTATTAGTATACCTAAGCCAACTGCCGCCAACTAACGAAGAAGATATCTAGCAAGGCTGTAAAAAATCCCATTACCACTAAATACTAAATACTGACCGAAATGACACAATACACATTACGCTACAAACTATTCTTACAGGAGGAGAAAAAAGTAGGCCTCCAACTTTAAGAATACTGCATACAGGTAAAATATGTACTCTACTCTAGTTGTAGGGAAACATCAGAGACGTCTTGACTTCTATACTTCTTGGTTCATTGTAGAGTGAAATGAAGAATGGGAATCGTTAAAACGAAAAGCAATAATTTCACGACAATAAATAATACACAGACAAAATACAAAGACAAAGACAAAAAGGACAAAAGAAAAAAAGAAGTTTTTCCTACTTTTTTTGTCATTACTGCTGTTGTTTTTCTGCCATATTACATCCATTTCGTGGCAAAGGATCCCCCTTTTATGAACCATAAAAGTTCATTAAGTCACATATGGTGTCTATGTAACTATACGGTACATCAATTGTGTGTATGTGTGTGTTTATGTGTGTAGTGTCATATATTATGTTGTAGTAAGCGTTTATTTGTGTGTGTGGAAACAGTTCAAAGTGTTAAAAGATTAAAGACGACCCGAAAGAGAGAATCGGTTGCTTGTTCGCATTTGTAGTTGTATTTGTAAATGATTCGATTTCTTCCGGTCCTCTCATGATGATAATGGAGATGCCCTGCTGGCCTCATCCTTGTGTTTTAACTTTTCATTGAATACCTATTGTCCTATTAGGGAACCGTTTGTTTTCGGAAAATGAATGGAAAAAGCCACACACACTTTTTTTTCTTCATTTATTTATGCACACACGGAAACTTCTGGCGTTTGGCTTTGTTGCTATGTATATACATTATACATATTATGTGTGACTTGTAAGATAGTTTACTCGGTGACACTTTCAATGGATGAGTCGCAACATGTAACATGTAATTTAACTCAACGCATCGCGATTCAATTAAATTCAATAATCTGTTCATGTAACTACACCATCAGTAGTTTGCATTTCACACCAACCCAAAGGATCAATTTGAGATCGCAGTGTGGTTCAAACTACAATACACAAACCTCCGAGTTTTGCTTTGCCTCTTAGAACTCGAACTTTTAAATCTTATTCAACTGCACTGGGTTGGGATTGACATGGACGCGTTTTTTTCAATATGTAGATACTTTTGGTTTTGCTGTTTTTCTATATAAACACCTCACGAGTCGATCCGTAATAAGTTGGCTTTTTATATATAGTTGACGCTCGTCACGAATTGAAGATAAATAGATATAGTGCGTGCAACGTAATATTTATGTAAAAATGTGTCTATCCAACGTCCGAATTCCGCATCTAGACAAATGCTCACTTTGGTATTTTGGCTAATTCCTCTCCTGATGAATTCCCAAGAAACCTCAAACTGTACCTGTACATCACGTATACAAGAGAAAAAACGAAGACTCATCGTCATCGTCATTGGGAGAGGTGGATAAGTTGTAATACTCTGTTTTCTCTAGATTACGGACCTGTTTGCTCCTCAAGTTGGCACTTTTTTCCTGTGCAGTATACATACAATAAACATTAACATGTACATGTATTGTACCCTCCTACCTATAGGAAAAAAGGAAACATCCCTGCTTACTCCTACTCCTTTACCATTTCATCTAGTTGAGCACTTGCGAACATTACGATTTACGATGAATAATGTCCATATATGCATATGTATACACAAAACATGGTAGGAACTACGACAAAGACATGCAAATAACGGGACAATCACAGTGTGCAGACATTAAGTATACATCCATACATATATGTAGTATGTAGGTAATATGAATATGGTGCTTACGATGCTTTGTGTTGTGAAAGCAATGTTCACAAGTTTACAAAATTTACGTGGTACATTCCAGATTCCAGATAAAAGTCAAAGAGGCAAGACAAGTGCAAAATAAAAACTGCACGCAAAAATACAAAACACGAGCATGCTTGATTCTGATTATGATTATAATACAGCTTTTCCGTGAAACACCTCTCATTATAGTTATACCTATACACTATATACACTCGTGAAGAATCTTTCAGCCGAAATCTTGTACCGTGCATGTTGCATTTTACTTTACAATCGCATGCATAATGCCTCCATTTTGCATATTAGGTAAACTCGTGGACTGTGGACGTCGATGAAGGTATGTACATGTTATTATGCATTATGCACAAATTACACACTACTAAAACTCAACATGAACATCAATGTCAAAACCGAGGAGAATAGAATAGAGGAGCAGCTCAAAAATCCAAGCCAGAGAGAGAAATGCTTGTGTAATTGGAATTAATCCGTTGCCTCTTTTCTAATCGAGTAAATCAAGAATTTACGGAAATCCGCCTTCATTTCAAGTATTATCATTATTATTATCAATTTTCCCCGTTCATCCAACATGGACGTGGATTTACACCCTACATTCTACGCAATGCATCCGTCCGTAACTATAATCTACACTCATAGTATTATTATTCCTATTACAGGCAGCTCGAATTCATCGTGAACGCGATTCTCCCGTACATTTCATGCAGGCAGATAATATTCATTACGTATTAGGTATATAGTGTACAATCTATTACACGGGACATCATACGTATGCTTATAATAATATACAATTGGCAATCTTTGTAGAGCAAAGCGCAAGTTGAAGCGTCTGACTCTAAATGTCTCGTGTTTTGGTGAGCATAAGCGTCAAACAAGAATAATTCTAATACACAATGCAATATCTAGATGCTAGCGAATAACTTTGAACATTGAAGTTCGATGTTATTGACATCTCTTTAAATGCATTCCATTCCATTGGAAATCCAAAAGTCAAGATCGACATTTCATTCGAGAAAAGGGTAAAACATAATAATTTTATGTGTAAAACATGAGCGGAAATAATGTAAGTAGTATTAGTAAGTACGTACAAATGTCTAATATGTCTGTGAGTCTGCATTCTGCATGTGTGTGGGAATCAAATTGTGACTAAATAGTCATTTTGAGTTTTTGAAGAGCAACCAATACAGGTTTTTGTACAATTTATCTTCCATCTTAGATCATTGATAGATGATAAACATAAAACCAAAGCACCAGCACCAGTAAACCCTAGCTACACAAGTACACATTTCAAAACTACATACATACATAGACACTGGCACATACATATGTATTATGTATGTGTACAATGTACAGATGTACTTTTTACCTAATCTCATGTCGAACTACATGACAGTGGACATAATTCCAAGTTTTAGCTTCTTTTATTATTTTATTTTATTTTACTAGGAGTTCATGAAGAAAATAAGAAGAGAATTTGAAAATTCCAAACTAAATTCCGAAATTCCTTTGATTTGAAGATACATACATATTACACGGAGGATACATTTAAGAAATTGACGGGAAGATTGGCGAAATTATAATGGCAAAATTGCAATTCCGTGGCATCAACTGATTTTGAATCCTCCGTTGGACGTGTGATGCATTGAATTTGTCGGAGAGAGAGAGGGAGAAGGACAGAAAGAGGGTGAGTGTATATATTGTATATAGGAAGATAATTTCAAGAGAGTGCAAGCACGAATTACTGTAAGTCAAAAGTATTCTTCTGTGCTCTATCCCCGATACGAGTCTGATGCGTACACATAATAGTTATATACATATCTATATTATGCTTACATTGGTAATGAAATACTTACCGGTCCGTCTACAGACATACATGTACATGTACGTACACTTACGCATAGCCTTTTTTCATGTGAATGAACTCATCCAAGAAATTCACGAATACAAATCTTTGACTTGCAAAAAATCAGCCCTTTATTATATTAGCTTTCCACAGAAACAGACAGAAATGAGAACGACCGATTATATGAGAGGAAAAGGAATAAAATGGAGCCTATAAGCTTGAAATATTCAATTTCGATAGTATGACTGCATGTGTATGCATATAAATATATACGAGAACGATTCTATTATGGCGGTTAAGTATTAAAAGTATTGCATTTTGTACATAACAATCTTTTCCACTCTTCAATATTTTCCATGTTATCACCGCCGTCACTATTATAAAATATGAAATAAGTAATATCAATAAAATAATCCCACACATACCAAATAAAAATACCAAATATTAGACCACATCAGCCAATTCTAGCATTACACTCTACACATACTAGTATGCATGCATTATTTATCCATATGGACGTGCATGTATATGCACACAAATTCTATCAAATATTAAACGCACATTTTTTACTACCTTTTTGTCTTTGTCAGTCCATTAACCTATTTCAAATTGGAAAAAATCAATATTATGTTCGAACATATTTAGTGTGTGTGTGTGTGTGTGTGTATGTATAATATCGAATATCTTGGCATTCATTGTCATACAATTTTTTCAATTTTTCACAGTCTCATTTCTTACGATGTGAGACGATATACGATTAAGATTAGTTGACATTCAATGTTCAATATTCATGTTACAAAGTATAACATTGTCAATCAAACCAGAAAAGGGGCGAAATAAACTTTTGAACGAGCTCCGTGTACATAGTACATACAGACTGTCTGGTGTCAAATGCAATGTATTCTAGATACAATGCACAACAAAATGAAATTGTACAATCGCTACAATTCTGAGATGGGATGAATGTAATGTATGTATAAGATTGCGCTTTTAAATATGAAATATTTATTTATTAGGTTGTTGGCGTACAATTAAAAATAATGAATGGGAGAGGGGATCATGGCATGGTGAGAATTGTCATCATAAAAACCAAAATCTGACATGTTTTCTTAAGACAAAACAACAACATGCTGGCCATTTTTATTTTTACACACACACAGACACACATACACAGATAGATACCTAACACATCGACACATCATCAGTTCAATCACATCACAAGTCATCAACTTGGAGGGAATGGCAGATGGGAATGACAATGATGAAGACGACGATTGACGAAGGTGAAAAGTTAGAATGGAATATAAATAAATCGCAGTTGTACATATATTATTCCTTTATAAGTCCAAAAGACATTTCACTCTAACGTAAGAGTAAATTAATGTGCAAGTGTGTATGTATTATGTATAGATGTGTGTGACACTTCATTCCAATCTAATTCAATCCGTTCTATTTCATGCAAGTATCCATAGACATTCTAAGAAAGTACACGGCATCCTAATCTTTGTGTTAGACATGGGAAGGGTGGAGAGGAAAATTAGGCCAATTTTTATGGCTATGGTTGAGCCGAGGTCTTTTTTCTACATTAAGAATTATTAAGAATCTCCACCGTCATAATTCGTAATTCGTATGTGTCATATTCTTATGCAAAAACACTCTTCATAATTACTAATTAAAACATTTTTTTGAGTGGGAACAAAATACTAACTAACCATAAAATGCACATTATCAATGTATTGTACAATACGTATCATATGTATGTAATACGTACATGAGTGTATGTATGTGTGTGTGTGTGTGTATAGAATATTATGCATTGAAGCTGCAATTTCAAGTTCGTTGCTACTAATCAGAAAATCAGCGTGGCGGAAAAGGAAAAAAGAAAAAATACCCTCGTGTGCTTTATTATTTCTTATTGAAACTTCATTGGTAATTCAATGCAGCACCTCTTTTTCATGACTCCGGCGAGGAGTTTTACTAATTACGGTGAGTTATGCTGTTTTTTGTAAATTAATTTTCCTATTACATCTTCGATCAATTTTGCACCAGAGTAGATACATATGTGCTGGTAAATTAAAGTGGGATTTTTGCCATGTACGGTTGTTTTCTCCAAAACCTTGAAGCTTAATTGTATCCACGCATTATTGTATACATTATGTGTGTATTTCTTCCGATTCAAGTTTTAAGAATAAAATCTGCAGACTGTATTGAAATTATGAAAAAAACTGCAGCGATAACTTTGAGTTATCAATCATTGCTATTATTCTGCGTGTACATTTATTCAGTAGGTAATCAAGTCAAAAGTTGGGCATAAGGGCAGAATATGATATGATACAATTGATCAAGAGATGGTCATAAAAGGAAATCATGCGTTTTATTTTTATTTTCATGGGCCATGCCTTAGTCCGTGATTGTCATTGTGAATAATGCGAGTAGCAAGACGAACTCACGAATTCAAGTCTGAATTTACGTGTACATATTACTTAAAATATAGATAGACTATAAAGTGAAACAAGAGTAACAGTGCAAGCAAACAACTAGAACAAGATGACCATATAAAATATCACGATAAACGATCAATGATGCTCTTATCCTTATTATATCTTTGTCGTTAACTTAACTTGTTACATGAGCATAAACACAATTTTACAGGGTTGCAAACAAACAGATGCAGTGTTCATGCATGTACGTATGGAAAAAATGTGCTTTTGGCTTTTGGGCGGGTACATATGGAAAACACGTTGTTGATTCTTTAGCGAAAAAACTAAAGAAGGAATGGTATTCTTATGGCATCACAAAGAAAGGGACCAGACGACCTTCATGTCAAGTCACCGGATTTTCTGAAAAATTCCCTACGCAAAAAAGTTATATGCAAAAGAGTTTTTCAACCTGCTCTCGTTCTTTGTCATTCATATAATATATTTAGTATAATATGCTGATTGTGATATGAATATGATGTGATGGCGTATTTATGATTTATGAGCTAAATACTGAAGATAAGTCATAAATTCAAAGAGCCATAAACTACATATACAAACTTTACAATACACACAATACATTACATAATATCAGTAACATCATAGCACATTAAAACTTGCTTTTTTGCTTTCGTTGTCATTGTATGTCTTGTTAGTCAATAGGATATATGCAGATGTTGTACGTGGGAATTATTGTCATTACGACTACTTGCTATTTGTATATATAGTTAAGAGATGGATGGGTTTGAAATTATTTTTTCTTCAAAATGTGTAACAAACCTGAAATGCGACTGAAGAACTGTAGACTGGTTGAGGTTCATAAAAGTCCCGCATCGTCCTAGTTGACTTGTGACTCGTCTCTTGGTGTGCGGCTCTTTGGCTTAATTTTTTCTCTGCCTCTTGTTTTCGTCTTCTTCTGCTCGTTTACTCCGAGTCATGAGACTAGGAAGAGAGAGAGAGAGAAAAGACGAAGAAGAAGAGACGGCTCGGTTTGTGTGAATTGGAAATGTATAACATAAGCACATATGCACATTCATGTGTATGTGTATGATATGATGATGACTTTTCTTCTTCTTTTGACGTTTCTTCTTCTTCTTCTGCTCCTTTGGAATAATCGACTGATTATCGAGTCAAGGTGTGGTGGTGACTCTGATTTCTGATTTCTTTCCCACTTTGTTCTTTCCTGCTATACGTCGTCTTCGTCTTTGTCGAGGCTCCTTGTGCCACCACACAAACTATAGTACAACTAGAACCACTGATGTTGATTTTGATGTTGTTGCTGCTCCCGTTGCTGTTGCTTTGCCTCTTTGTCTTATCAGTAGCTGTAGCTGTAGAAGCACCTCCATTTGCCTTTGTAAATGTGCTCAATCTCATCTAACCACTCACGAAGACGACACCATTGACATCCTTCCATTCACAAAATACAAAATACATACGTCACATATGCATATGCAGATTATGATGATGATGATGATGATCCAACAAGAAAAAACATTCAACCGTCGATCATCAATCTAAAACATTTGTATATTTTTTTGATCTTTTACACACACAAGTCTCGCACAAAGACAATTTGAGTTCGACTTGGACTTGTTGAAACTGATGTCGAAGCTGATGTTGAAGTTGAAGGAGTTGACGGTCTCAGTCCTTTCATCTGAAAAATTAAATAATGGCAAAGATTATCATTATTATCATATTTACAAACGGCATTAGTCACATAAATCAAAAAAGTTTTATCTCTACTATTACGATTTTCCACTTCTCTATCTGTCAATTTCCATATTCACCTATGCAGGAAATGAACTTTTTCAAATTCCTCTGGCCATATTATACATACGACGTATTACTTTGCAATTAAATACGAATTTTTAAACATGCTCGTAAAATGTTATGTATACATATTATAATAGAGTATAAAATATGAAATACCGGAAAAGAAAAGTCTATATAGGAAATTCCAAAACATTTTCATTCGTTGTAAGTCATAATTTACGGTTGACTTTGACAAAATTTCAAGTCTATACTGTCCAAACGAAGTACGGTACGCATTAAGAGCCTCTTAAAATGTACAAACCTTTGAGCAGTAAGAACATCAACTTTAAACATTTCCCACAAATGGAATTTTCATTTCATATAATAAGTATTGCTGTGTACAGCATGCATACGAGTTAAACTGTATTGAAATTCCGAATTCAAATTCACATTCAACATTGAACTTGAAAAGGTTTTAGAGATGGAAAAGGACGGAAAAGCAAAGGAGTCAAGAATATGGGATAATAAAAAACAGTGTGATATCTGCAATAATATCAGATAGATGCGATTTGACTTGAGTTGAAATTTTGAATGTTGTTGATGATAACGACGATGATAAGGATTGTGTAAAATATAAAGAAAAGGTGAGAAGATGAATATGAATATTAGAATACGAAATTATTACATTATATGCATTTTACAATATTATATTATAGAGACCCTACAAAATGATGTGCAAGTCAAGTCCAACAACAAGTCGTTCAAGTGCAAGTTTAAAGTACGTGCATACACACTAAATTTTTAAAAGGGGTACAAGTACAATACAATACATACATACATATCTACTACACACATTTCTTTGTAATTTGTATGGATGGTGCGACGCAAGTTTTGTTTCTGTGAGGATCACCAAGCAAACTAAGCTACCATCATATTATGTGTGTGTAGGTATAATTTACCTGTCTACTTAAGACACTAGCACGATGTTCAATATTATTCTACAATCTGCATATTTTTCTTCCCCACATTTATCTATATTCCTCTCTCTCTCTCTCCCTGCTATACTTATATATTTTGTACTCTATCATATTATTAAAGACCCATGTAAAACAAGGTAAACACAGTGTATCATCTAGAGAGCCTTTTAAAAATTCCTTGACAAACCAGATGACTGAAAAATCTACTAGATAGTTAGTTATCAACTACGAATACCTTGAACTCAAAGGGTTTTGTATGTATAAAGGGGAAGAAGAGTAAAGTATAAAGGCCTGTAGACGTAGTTTTCATTCATCCTAATTTCTTTGCTCATACATTCGTATGCGTATTCATACATATTATGTATATGAGTATAAGCATAATAATATGCACTTCTTTCTTCTATAGTATCTTCGCTGGTATGCATCGTTACTGTAACTTACGGTAAAATCCAAATTCAATACAAGAAGTATAGAATGTATCTATAGAGAAAGAGTAAGCATATTTAATATGTATAGTAAGAAAAAAGTAATGTCAAGCCCCGGGGTTTATACTATTTACTTATGTACATATGTGTAGAAAAATAGTATACATTAAAACACAATGCAGTACATAATACATACGCATCGTAGAATATAGCATACTAGCACACAGTGCAGACAAGACAATTGAATTGTTCTTTGGACGGGGTGAATTTGCTATATTAAAATATTTTACCAACATGTATCATATCTCATACATACATACCATACATACCAAATAACGACAAACTAATATACAAAATACACAAGCATAATGATAGTTGATGGAGAAGATATGCAAGTGGGGGGAGTCGTTCAAGTGCATATTATTGCATGTGTATGACTATTGAGTATTAAGTGGCAAGAATAATTATTGGTGTATGATGACTTTCTTGGCTCAAACTATTAGGGAAATGCGGAGAAGAAAGCTAATGACACAGATAAAGATGCTCTGCATTTAACTTTTAAATCATCGCCTTTCTTCTTCATTTAGATTATTAACTAGGTAGACTAGATCATCTCAACTTGGTCGTTATCTTCAACTCGGCAATTAACTAACCAACTAACCCTTTATTCAACTATAGTATTAGCTAGATACTAGCAAGAGATGCTCTCGCAGTCATTATTGATTATGTGGATAATATGCACTTTTTGTGCTGCAATAATAATTATTGTAAATATAATAAAGTCAATTTGCAATTGTACAATGTATGTATGAATAGATTATACACAAACAAAGGGATGATGGAGATCTGCAATCTGCTAAAATTTTGCACTCTGTTTTATCTATCTGGTCTAATCACCAATATGTAACACAAATAATGAATACTGACTACCAAATACAAAATGCAATGAAGTCACATCTAGGCTGCATGATGGTAAGTACATCGATATAGAGAATGAATGAATTAAATTGGAATTTGGCAGTAGAAACAATAGCTACCATCCTTTCTTCATGCTCTTATTTTCTGCTGTCCTCTACATTCTGTGTATGAAAAAGAATCTATCGAGATTTTGAGATGATGAGACAGCGACCAGACCAGAAAAAAGTGTAAAACAAAACACTGCTAATGATATAGTGTGATGATGGCTTAAATTCCTGGTTGTTTCTATGCACGTATGTACATTGTGCACGTATTCTGCATTCTGTACACGGTATTATACTTAGTTTGGACTGACTTTTTGAGTAATAATAATTGTACGGACATGGCCGTGGACCCAAGCCAACCGCAACAGCAGCATCATCATCACTGACGATGACTAGTTGTCTATGTAAAATATACATATGCAATATGTATATAGGTAAAATATTAGCTAACCATGCTGAGAACGGATCCTAAAACTCAACAAGATGAGACTAGACACCGAGGTGGACTAGTCCTATATCTAGGTAAGGGCGACTCAAACCTTAATTTGGAATCTTTATTGTTGCAAAGAATAATCTTCACCTCAATTTCATCACCTATGTATAGAGTCCACTAACAAGCTCTTCAACCATTCAAAATTATTAGTTGATGCTTCTGCATTCATTTCTCAAGTTTTGAAGATAATTTAGAGCTCAATAAGACGATTACTAATACCACATCATAATAATGCGTGTAACTAAGTGTAATAATCATATACCGTAACTTGGTGTTA
>JAQIVE010001943.1:0-22006 GCA_034698285.1 Sminthurinus bimaculatus | reverse complement strand
CCAATATTATTATGACAGTAGGATATATCACATCACTAATCATGTGTGCTATATCATATGTATATCACCAAAAGGATATTATACGACATGATGTTTAATGACGATTATTATTACAATTGTTAATGCGATTCCTACATAATATATTAAGCATATAGATGCCATACGTATTCTACAAAACAAAAAATAACCTCGATACAAATTGTTTCAAGTAACAACGACAAAGACATTATCCTCATTTTGGCGCTTATATGACGATGCGAATGTTGTGTGGACTTGTACTTGTACGGCTCGGGTCTCAGCAAAACAGACAAAAAGATTTGCAACAAACAAAACTGAACAAGTCAGTGGTAAGTATTATTTCCACTACAGTATAACGCTCAAAATTAGCCCAAATGGAGGTTACGCCACTATATTTCCGTGTTGAACAAACAAAAAGTTCTTTTTGGGGGAGAAAAGCTACATTATATAGTTTATAATTAATGCAATTATAATATTGCTACTATTATATAAAAATAATTATTAGCAGAATAAAGTAAAGTAATGACTAAAAAATACATAAAAACACATGCCTAGCCATACATTCTGTATTCTTTTTCCCTCGCGAATTACTCATATGCAGTTGCATAAAAGGGGATTAAGGAATTTTTTTTGTACACTATTCGCATGACACAATCACAAATTACAATATTTTTTATCTGTTTTCAATCTTTCGACTACTTAAACCTTAAACCGGATATAATGGCTCATAATTCATAAAGTAGATCCAAAATCGTTCATGATTACTTTCTCTTTGTGCTTTCTCTGCATCTTCGAATCATATTTACATGTATATGTTTTTTGTATGATGGTTGTAGTTTCAGTTGGAGTTGATCCGTGATTATTTGGAGTTTCCTTTACAACTCATGGTAATGAGTCACTCATCCACGATGGAAATTTCACTAGACAGACGTTTTGTGCTTTACTTGTACGTTAGATATGAACATATTGAACATGCATCATGCATAGACTTTCACCTTGAGTATATTACGCTGTCTTTATAAAAATAGGACTTTCCTATTTCACTTTCGCCATTTATTAGCATGGAGAAAGTAAAGTTTCGAGTCCCATTCTTATAAAGACAGGCAGTACATATAATCATACGATAGTTGTTTATTGTTCTTGTTTAATGTACATGATATGTATGTATGATGTAGTTTCAACAATGTACTGACGTTTCATGAAACTAGATTGTGGCTCATATTATTTTATTGCAGTACTCATTTTGTCACATAATACGTGGCATGCACTATGTAATACTTAATGTGCTCAATTTAAAAAGAAATATCGACTACATAATATTTTCAGTCCCACTTTGTGATCGTCAGATATGAAGAATCTGTGTAAATACAGTCACCACTAGCAGATACATAATATATATGTAATATTATCATGTCGAGTGCATAAAAATGTACTTAAGTAGATTCCAATGATCAGAAGGAACTATAAAGGGAACCGTTTAGCAAGTCTCAAGGGTGTGCAGTGTGCAGTGTACAGTGTGCAACTTATAGTTGCCGTATAGATTTCTCTCTCATTATTTTTTGTAGTTCATCAAATCAATAGTCAAAGCGATAATATAGTTGATACTTGATACACTATTTCGTGACTTCTAAGCATAGGTGTACAATGTACATCCATGCTCATAAATATAATGCATTAGGTAATATCCTCCTAAACAAAAAAGGACAAAAATAGATAGCTAAGAATTCCATTGAGTGAGGAAAAATAGTTATGTACTTGTGGCGTAAAGCAGCATAAAATGTGTGTTTTGCATTTTACGATGCAAGCTGAATATTATAGTACAATATACACTGTACTATAGCTTATAGATGTTCTTTACACTGTAAATATGTCTGCATTTTCATTGTGTATACATTTTATACATCATATTACACTGAAATTTCTTTCAATATTGATCTCTTCGTATGTAATGTGAAGCATAAAGGATGATACTTTTATAACATGTGGATCGTTAAAATCCAGGTGTATGCAGAATGCACATTGTGCAATCGTTACGTTATGGAAATTTTGCTTATAAATATGATGTTATGTTTCTGCGGTTATATATGTTATATCATCTACCAAGCATTATGTACATTGCATTGTACTTTAGATTATAAACCTATACAAAATACTGATATTAGTTAACATATTATTGACAAAGTCCAAACTTTGAAAAAGTTTCAACCAAAATTAGCAGTTTACATGTATTTGTATATACAAAGCTTTTCACTTTGTATATAAACTGCACAAAAATAAACATCAAAAGATTCTTTTGACCTACAATCAATACAGTAGCAAACTTTTTTGACATGCAGACGAAAATCCAGAGCGGCACTGTTAAATAGAGAAGAGATGACTTTGTGTAACGTGAACACATATTTACGTATTGTCTTTTTAGAGCTGTGTATGTACGCGCTTATGCAAGTACTATCTCATGTTGTTTTGTATCCTCTGAAATTTTGTGTGTTTACATTTAATAGAATACCGACAGGGGATACATGCAGCATGTTTCAATTTTACTCCATGGTAAACTCAGTAAAACTTACTGAAAGAAATATTACAGATTTTTAATGCCTACTGAATTTATTTTGAAGTAACAAGAGAAGAAAATCATACAAAATACGAACTTGATCATACCACGAAAGAAGATCGTGTACGTGTATGATGTATGTATAATGTATTTTTGTAGTATGTAGCCCTTAAAGCAAGAAGCTTCGCTACCATGAGCAACCATTTGTTGGATGCCTATGGCAGCGGAAATTCTTGCTTTAATGGATACATCCTACTACGGTTAGTGTCATAGAACGAATGTGTATGTATAATGCATAAAGATATAAGAGTATACAGAGTAAAATGTTTTAAAAAGAAAGGAAAAGTTGAATTAATTTTCTGGAATCATCAGTTCTGTTCCTGCGTCAAGAGTAACGCCAGAGAAAGTTTTACTGTAAATAAATTTTAAATCCGTTAGTCAAAACAGAACTTTATCACTCTGATCTCTGATGCACTATTTTTTCATTGTTAATTTCTGTAAAGTTCAATTTCACGGTCAGAAAAATATGTAGTAACGAGGTAAGAGAGTAAACTTACGTTTGAAGTTTCAAATCCTTGTCGATGAAGTTGACTGTCAAAGAATTGAGGACAAGTGTCTTTGGATCGTTGGCTGGGATCAGGCCAGTTCTTTTGTAGCTTAAAATGGCTTGAACACGAGTGTTGATGGTTGGGAGGAATGATGTTGGAACTTCAATCCAGCTCGACAAAATATCATATGGATTGATGGCACCCCTATAATTTTACACAATATTCCCTTTTAACTATTCAGTCATCTTTGTAAAATATGTACAATGTGTGCTGTTCAACGTGTTGTAACGAGTAAGTTTTAGTGCGGCTTTAAAGCTTCAAAAAACATATGGATTCTTACGCAGAAATGATATATTTCTCAGTCCTAACTCCATCATCTCTTCGAAGTTGAACGCTAAGTTCACCATGGCTAATTTTCTTTTGATCTCCATTAACAGAGACTTCGGCACGAGCTTCTTGAACTAAAATGGCCAGATAAACAAATACAGATAAAGCAAAGGTTAAACAACAAAACACCAAGAACGTTTGTATGTCAAGCTTAAAGTGTGTATCAATATCAATCATAATATGCTTGACGTTAAAATTTTACGGCAGTATGAAGACTGTTTATCGGTGTTCAAAAAATATTTTCCAGTGGCAGCAGGGACGTTAAATTTGTCATTATGAAATCCAATGACTGTACATTGGCCAGCACCTTGGCATGCGCTTCTGCAGTTTCCACTGTAAATGCAAGCAATACAAATGCAATGTATAAGATGGGCTAAATTTTTCAGTTGATGAGTGATGTTTATGAAACCTTTTGGGGACTGCATTTTGAAAGGTTATCTTACTTTTGGAAATTCTTGTAATCAGCGCAGCTGTGAGAAGCAAATGGACATTCAGACTTCAAGGATTCTGTCCAGTATTCAGTGACTCTGGCGTGGGAGCAGGCGTAGGTGGAAATTGCTCCGGTAAAGTCGAGGAGAATTAGATCAACGAGGGAAGTGACCAAATTTCCCAACAAATCCTTGCATCCTGGTTGTGTCTCACCACCTAAATGACCACAGGTTTTTTATGCTAATGTGTAAGTACAATTTCAAACGGCATGTATAGGTAAATATGGTTATTATCTGGGAACCTTTGTTGGATAAATTTACGTATAAATTACCATTCACATAGATATCAACTTGTCCTACGGGAGTCGTCATTCCTAGCCCAAGGGATATAGCAGCATTTGCATTTGTATGAACTGCTTCAACGAAGACAGCGTCAGATGCATCAATACGACACATTGGGTCAGTTCCTTCAAAATAGGGTTGTGTGGGCTCTAAAGCTGTAATTCTTTGAATTCCAGGAGTTCGACTGCCAACATAACCTGCAATGTGTGCGCCTAATGATTGTCCGATTATATGGGTCCTGCTAACACTGGAGTTTCCTTTGTCAATAAGAAAGTCCAAAAATCTAAAAACGCATAAAAAAAGTCCAGAAATCTCGCATGTAAAAGCGTCTCTGGGGTGTTATTAGTCACAAGCATAACAAAAATGCCCACTTTATTATTTGTACCTGGCAACTTGAGCTCCTACAAGCCTGGTGTTTCCAACAGCCTTTAAATAAGACATTTTGGCTCCTGGACCCCAATCAACGACGATGACATTGACATCTTGCTGTAATTCATGGTTAATACTGTTTTAAACTAAAGGTCGTTGTCAGTTGTCAATGAAGAATGAACTGGCTATACAAGCAACAATGAAGTATCCATTCATTTTGAGATGATACGTGAAACTTTATTTACCTGCTTCAAAATCAAGTCTTTGGTTTCCTTAACCCAAGTCGTAGCCTCGCTATCAGTCCATCCATGAATGATAAAAATTGTGTTTTTCCTTCCGTCATAGGGAGAAAATTCCAAGATGAGGTCTTTGTCTGATAAAAGTTCTTCAGGTTCATTAGGATTTTCCCTGGTAAAAAGCAGAGTTCTTGTTCCAACTTCTTCGGGGCGACCTGAAATATACATTCGTTAAAAACAGGTTATTTTACCTTCATCTACTTGATAGAACAATACGTAAAAAATTGTATTGAATGAACATCAATACCAGGTAAGGCGACTAAAGGACGAAGGGCCGATGTCCATGGAGCTTCGCTGCTAAAACATCCAATATTTTCGTAACAAACCTCACTGGCTTTTGCATTTTGAAGCCTGTGACTTTTTCCATTCCATGGGGAAGCTATAATATAATATTTATTTTACAATTATTTAACGAGCAATAGGCGCTGTATGTTTTGAGTTTTTTTAGTGTCAATGAAATTAGTATAGGGTAGGGTAAGAAATTCTTTAAATCTCAGTACATATCAATTACAAAATTTACCTAGAGCACCCCCCAGGATTAAACAAAAAGTCAGAAACTTGAGCATGTTTTTTGCTTCTAGTATAGTAGACCAAAAAACACAACAGTAGCACTAGCACACGGGCGAATAAAAGTGAATAAGGATATTGCAGGAAGCCTTGCCCTTTGAATTTTAATCCCAAGTGTTTTGATGGTCATGGGAATCATAATCATTCATCATCCATATCTTTTTGACCACCAAATGATATAGTATCACTCAAGCATGAATAGGCTCTGCAATATACCCTCATTCAGTATTAACCAGTTACAGCGTATACTATGTATGTATGTATGTACGTACATGCAAGTATAATATGATACTCAAGTGTCAATTGATAATTGATAATAATCATTTGAATTTACATTTTTATAAATTATAACACCGGGTCGCATCAATTTTTTCTTGATATGAACAGTCTCTGAACGTACACAATCAGTAATTAATGCTACTATTGATATTTGCACTATTATATTTATGTCGACGGAGTCATCCTGTTCAAAGTTTGGCGTCTGAATGACTGAGTGGCTTTCTGTCCATCGCTCTCTGGTATTTTCTAATTTGGGAAAATTGAGATTACTATACACCAAGTGTATTGTTCGTTGTGCGCATTTGTTTGTTTTTCCCAATATGCATAATATGTCCTATGTACTACACTATAATGCTATGTCAAGCTTTATGCTATGCATCCACTCTACAGTTAGCTCACAGTAAAGTACTTACGGTTAATCGATTGGAGATAATGCATTTATTGTGTGGATGCATTTTCCCATGAATGGTCATCATGTGTATAGGAAACTATGAAAGATTGTATGTTTATGAATATTAGGGCTCCACCCAACAAATATTGTAAGGATATTGGTACATGTAAGGTAGTAGAAGGTTTTGCATACGTTGCCATGCAAATTCTATAATCACTGTCAAACGCGTACCAGCACACCACCTTATATTGCTCACCGGGTTGATTCATACTGTGCATAATACTCATGATACGAAATTGCTTAAAATCAAGAACTCAAATGATAATGAAAAAATTAAATGAATCCTATTTATAAGCAAACATTTAAAGTAAAATAGGTATAGTAGGCAAATTTTGTCAGTAACACGAATGTTTTATTGCTCTTGTGGAAACCATAACCAAAAAACGTCGAAAAATGGAAAAACTGTTTAATTTTTCTTTCAACTAAAAAAGGAAATACACATCTAGTATAATACATATTATGTACTTTTAACTTGAAAGTTGTATTGTTATTGATTTCCATTTGCCAATTTCGACAAAAGCCGAGGCACAAAATAAGTGATGATAACATCTGTTCCAGCCCTTCTCAAGGAAGTCAAAGTTTCAGCCAAAGCAACATCCAGATTGAAAAGACCAGCCTCAGCTCCTCTAATCAGCATAGAATACTCGCCAGAAACCTTGTGTGTGCATACGAATATATTTGATGACAAAATACTTGAATAATGATTCACATGCTCAAAAAAGTTATTCCAGGTTCATTTTTTAGTTTTTTACACCTGTGTGAGTAGTTATACCTGATAAGCAAACATTGTGAATTCTGGATGACGATCTTTGACAGTCTTGATTATGTCCAAATATGCCAATGCGGGTTTCACCATTAGAAAGTCTGCTCCCTCTGCTACGTCTCTGTCCTGTGTATTTGAAAAAATATTTCAAATTCCATTCCATAAAATATTAGACAAACTTTTTAATGTTAAAAAAATGTATTACAGCTGCTCGAATGGCCAGTCCACTTGATCCAGGTGGTAATTGATAGGCTTTTCTACGATTCATAGATTAGGGCAGGTGTCAATGAATGTGTTTAGGAAAGAAGACACATCAACTATTTTCTTTAGAATTGCGTAGCAAAAATTCGTAATTTTTAAGCATTTTTACCGATCTCCATACGAAGGAGCTGACCCTGCAGCGTCACGAAACGGTCCATAGAAGCATGATGCAAATTTAGCAGCATACGATAGAACGGATACCTAAGAGATATCAACATTGAAATTGAAAAGCAATCTTACTTTACCGTGAAAACATCTCATCATGTAAAGTAGTAAAGTACCTAAGTAAGCCAAACATTTTCTTTCTTTCTTTCTCTCACATTATATTTTGATAATGTGGTTGTTTTTCCTGTGTAAATATTTAAACATTGAATTCTTATTTTCGTAAGTATACAGTATACATACTCGATTTCCAAAGCCGGCTTTTTTCAATATCGTTTTTAGGCTCAAAATTCGTCCATCCATCATATCAGAAGGTGCTACAATATGAGCACCCGCCTGTGCATAGCTGAGGGCAACTTCGGCTAGACGTTGGGTAGATCTATCATTGTCAACATGACCTGTTGGTGAGAGTATTCCGCAATGTCCATGTGATGTGTACGCGCACAGACAAACCTGCTCAAAATGCATTTATCACGAAAATATGTACTTTAATAATATCAATGCCACTCTACATTTTATCTCTATATTGATACAACTTTAAAATGATAACAAAAAATGTGTGTGCAAGCATGTATACTTTGTAAATACACAGTACACACCGTCGTCCATAATAAAAAGTAATATCAAAAGGTGTTACATGAATATAAGCGATATTCTATGTATTTTTTATTATACTCACATCACATGCTATAATTAAATCCGGGTAACTTTTTCGAAGTAACTGAACAACAGGAATTACTGGAGATTTTTCAGGATTGTCAGCTCCACTTGCACTTTCATCCTTATGTATCATGGAAAAAGTAAGAAAAAAACAAGAAATATGTATTAGCGTGCCATTGAGTGCTCTCCTCAAGACCGGTAAAAGTATGAGAAAATATAAGGAATATAAAAGTAAAGTGTAGGAAATAAAATTCACAAATCAGAAATTTTTTGAGCAAAAAGTGAAAACAAGTGAAAATTATTCTTTTACCTTTGTACTTTCTTCTGGAACTCCAAATATTAGAACAGACTTCAAACCCTGCTTAACAAGTGGACTTAGGTGAGATTCAATTTTGTTTATTCCCCAGCGTTTAACTTCCGGCATTGATTTTACTTCTTCTTCTCCATTTGGATCATGTCTTTTATTTGTAAAATAAATACATACTTAGGCACTTGAAATTTCTTAATTTTTTTACATCGATTCTGAAAAATGTATTTAGGAGTCTTGCACAAGTATTAATTGATAAAATGTTTATATTATATGCTTACGTGATAAAAATAGGGTACATCAAGTTTGACGGTGTAATATTAGTGTTTGGTTGTTGCCATTCTCTCAAAGTTGCGTGAAAATATCCAGAGTGGAGACCGAAATCAGATTTGTGACTTGAGCTCATTTTGGATATTTATTATTTAGGGAATTTGGATAAGAAACTTTAAGGTGGTCGTTGAGACAGATTGAGATTTCTCACTTTCCAATTATGTAACGAAATTGCTGCTTACAATTTACAATAGGTTTAAAGTGTTAAAGTTGTTTCCTATTTGTCGTCAGACTTAACCCAAAACTTTGAACTTTTTTCTAAGACATGTATATCTTGCGGAAAGAGTGTACTTTTTGTGGTGGGATTTATAATAGCAGTTCTCAAAGTATCGTTTGTCTTTATGTCTTTATAGCATTTAATCGTACGCTGTAATACTTGAGCGTTTCACAGTAAGATTGGTAAACAAGGAATTAAGTTGTGTTTCGTAATTTCCAAATTATTTAGAAATCAAGAAGAACTAAGAAAGTTCATTATAAGTATTCAAATAAATATGTGTGGGATTATTTTTAGCACATGCACTATAGGCCTTGGGGTAATTACTTGCAGTAAGTGAGTAAACAACCCATTAAGCCACGTCTCATCTCTATCTGCCTAATATTTACAAACCCTTTAGTGGTTTTATTAGTGTATGCAAAATTAGACATTGTATTATTATAGGTAAGTATGTGTACATTAGTTTAAATTGCATTATGTTTGTAGGCGTACGTCGTACTTATGATCCATCATACCGCAAAAAAGTAGTATTGTACTATCCGAATATGTACATATTTCAACTATGTATATACTTTATTCAAAATTGTCAGTATAACTTTAGTCAGTTATCACATTCATGCAACCAAAGTACTTTACAATTTACAACATTAACATTGAAATATAATACCCGTGGTTAAATGTCAGCATTCCACATGCATACAAATACACGCATTATATAATGCTTTATTTATTACTATGTATCTAAAAAATACATTTAATCGTTTATATAAACGTTTCAAACGCTCAATATTCTCAGATTCTCAGATTTCATAATCAGATACAGGTACTTGTAATATTATATACATGTCATAATATGTATGATGTATAACGTATATTATGTATAGCAAGTAAAACATTATTGGTTCTTGAATCGATGGAAATTGAACATCTTCTATCTCTCTATTTTTCTAGGAAATTAAAATACACACTAATCAACATTGGCCAAGTTATTCAATCATCAAGGAAACATGCATGTAATTGGCACGTGTCCAGAAATGTGTCCAAAGTCCGAGAGAGAGTTGTAAGTGCTGTTATTCTGCAGATATTATGTACTTTATGTATAAAGAATAAAGAATTATAATAGTTTCTTACTTGTACTTTTTTGTAAAATTGCATTTTTTCTGTAGAAGGGAAAGAGAAGGAATTCTTCATAGGCTGGAATGGTTAAAATCATCAGTGACAGAGGATGCATATAGCAATACACGAAATGTTTCATCCGGGAGAGGATCAGTTAGAAGATCTCTACCAAAAGCGGATATTAACAGAACAATCAAATCGTTTGCGAGATCCGCAGCGGGTGCTGATAAAATGATAGCTGAAGAGCTAAGGCCGGCTACAGTTTTGATACGAACAGTGAAATATCTATGCCATGAGTAAGCTGGGTATTATGAATGAATATTATCTCTACATAATCTGCTTATGATGCACCTAAAGCTGAGACGTTTTTGTAGAGATTTGAATAATTTTGTAGGACAAACTATTTAGATTCAATGTGTATAGTGTATACGTAGTTATGGTGCTATTAGAAGTTATATTATAAATGCTGTTAATGTTCTGATTTTTTCCAGCGTTTTACCATCGAAGGAAGAACCCTTTAATGTGATATATGACTTTGTATTTGATCGACTTCGATCTGTACGACAAGACTTGGTAATCCAAAGAATCTGTGATGAAAATGCCATTTTTATTTTAGAAACAATCATTAGATTTCATGTCTATGCTGCATTTAGGTAATTTTTCTATGCATACCATTTTTTGATTTTTGATAATTTTGTATAAAACGTACTGCGTACTATTACTATCGTATATTTAGAATTCAAAGTGAATTCAATGTTATGAGCAATGAGCAGAAAGAAACCTATTTAATATAACGCATTTTGGTTTTTGTTTACATGCAGGCTTCAAGATGAAACCATCGATAAGTTTGATCCACATATAAATAGGAAGCATTTAATAGATTGTTTAAAGCGTCTCGTCAGCTTTTATGAAATAAATAATTTTTGGAAATTCTCTCGCAATGAATTCGAAATCCTATATTTAATCGTTGCACCCGAGTCCTTTGACACAATCTCAAGAGCTTTATCTATAAAGAATGAATTGTAAGTTTTATTATTCCTCTATGTTATATTTTATTGCCAGTCTAAATTCCGT
Source organism: Sminthurinus bimaculatus (assembly GCA_034698285.1). NCBI lineage: Eukaryota > Metazoa > Arthropoda > Collembola > Symphypleona > Katiannidae > Sminthurinus > Sminthurinus bimaculatus. The sequence continues at coordinate 10,883 of JAQIVE010001943.1, read as the reverse complement.
TAATTTTATTTTCGCCTTTAACTTTTGTCACCTATATTGTGTCCTTCTGCAGAAAGGATCCTGCGTTTAACTCTGCAATTGAGTTGTGTTTTGCTCATCAATCTCATAATTACGCCCGGTACTTTCTCCTTTTGGAAAAATTCAAGAATCCTCTAATAGTGTCCTATTGTTGTCAACAAACTAAATCCCTTAGAAGGTATGCAGTATTATTTTATATATTGCTTGCGTCCATGTGTTAACCAGTCCTTGTTTCAGTGTATATTTGTTATTTGTTATCCAAAATAACATCTAATCAAACAATTCTTTTAATAATTTGTTGTCTATACATGCAGTCTTGCATATCAAGCCATGTCAATGGCTTATGGAGTTAGTTCTTCAAAAGTTCCTGTCGACGAAGTTGCAAGGGTACTAAGATATCCTTCAAAGGATGACGCAACTAACGATTTACGCTTAGTCTCTGAAATTTTGTCGGATGAAAAAGATAAAGACATGTTGTATGCCCGTTTTAAAAAGACAAACAAAGACTTATGCATTTCAAAGGTTAGTTTTAGCTTCATTAAATTTTCAATTACAAAGATTTAATGCGAGTGAACTTACAAAATAATTGTGTCTTAAATTTTACTCTGTAGGAAAATCAGCTATCGAATAAGCTCGGAAGCCTTCATTTGGATTTTCTAGAACCTAATAATATTAAAACTGTATCTTTAATGCTCATTTGTCCACCATTTAAAATCCCCTTAAGTACAAAGTAAAATTACGAGCAATATTATTATAATATAAACCATATGTTATATGTTTAGGAGAAAGTAACTGAAATTTTCCAGTTCGTATCGTTGCGTTTTAAATAAGACCGTTTTCTGTGTAATGATAAAAAAATATATTATTTCCTGTGACCTGTGATGTTTTTAATAATAGTTTTAATTTTTAACCCTTTTTGATGAGTTTGAAGCCATCGTAAAAATACACGTTGATGAACAAGTTACAATATAATATAGTAAAAGTGAACGCAAACTGTCTACTGTCTGTAGAATAAAATTTATTTCATATATTTTACTACAGATAATGTAAACAATAATAAACAATGTAAATAAATACGCAGAACAGAAAGAAATGTTCAGATTTTATATAAAATACATATTATAATATCACTGACGTTTACACAGTGGAATGAGAAAAAGTTTTTATAAACAGAAACAATATCATTTAATTTAACTAGTTTGAAATAATTTACTATTACAGGTACATGATGTATAAAAATACATGACTAGAAATTTGAGTAAATTTGAACTTTGTGACCGTAATGGACGGATACGATAAAAATTGAGACCTTTAAATAAATACGTACACATGAGTAATGTGTACTTGTGACATGTAACTGATTAAAAGCTTTATAAATGACAGCACACTGAAATAGTCATGGAATATACATAAGTAGATATTAGATGTTTAGTTTAATTTAATACATAACTAAATAAGGAATTTAAGATGAGCGTATCTCAACTTTTACTGTAGAGAGTGGCTGGTTTTTTGTTTCTCTATTACTGGATAGACCAATACAAACAATTCATTTTGTTGGAATGGACGAAAGACCGATGACATACTATATTTAAGCTCGAAGACTTGCCCTGGCCTTATCCATTATATCTTTCTTGATTTTTGGATAATTAGGATGTTTTGCAAGTACGATATGACACACATCGATGGCATCTGGATATCGTTTGGCTTTTAGATAATTGAATCCAAGTTTGTATCCTGATAAAAGATTATACAATATTATTATATAAATGCACAATACCTCAAGGGGATACATTTTTAGTAGAAAGTATAGAGAGAAAGACTATTACAAGTACGTATAGTCATATTAAATTATTTACCAAGAGCTGGATTGGAGCAATTAGTCAATTTCCATGCTTGCTCATAGTTGATGGCCGCATCTGCGTACGCTTGTTCTTTTTCCATAATGAAGCCCAGGTACTCCGTGGCTTTCATACAGGATTTATTGTACGTCAGAATTTTCTATAGAAAAAAGAAAAAAGTAAACAAATGAATGCTGAGTTTCGAGTTTTTTTAAACAGTAAACATAAACTGCAATGTTATTAAAGTTTTAAATTATAGGTTTAAACCTTTATCAACTCTGTGGCAAGGTCAAATTTAGAACTCTGAATGTAAATGTCAGCCAATAGAAGCCAACATCTTTCAAGGTATTCTGCATCATCTACAGTCCAATTGGCCTTCATTACTCGTTTCAATTGATTTCTAGCTCTTGGGGTCTTAACATTCAAATTAAAAACAAAAATTAGATGATACAATGGCATTCTACGTCACTATATTTATAAAAATCAGAGTATTTTCCACAAAAAATAAAAGTATGTACCTGCTTAATAAACATATAACCAGTTGCTAATGCGTAAACAAGCATAATAGATTCTCTTCCTTGATCTGTTGTCACAAGACCACTCAATTCTTGAACTGCCTTTTCCATGCGATTTTTATTTCTTGTAGCTAACAAGACAAAACACTCTAAAATCTGTCTCCGGAATTTTTCCTCTCCAGTTTTAACTGTTAACTCCTATAAACATAAAGGAATTCAATAGGTTCCAAGCATGGCAATTTTACTTTATACCAATTTAAGTACTTATGTAGAACCAAAATACAAAAAAATTTGTATAAACACTAAAGTTTTACCCGTATAAGGGTCTCTGCTGTACTCAGAGCTGCATCTTTCAAGTCTGCACGATCCCCAGAACCATTAGCCATACTGTCACTGACATTCGAATCCATAGCATCTCCACCCAACACCCCACCAGTAGGATTTACCTGAAAAAGATTTGAATACATGGATGAAAACATTTTGCAAATCCAATTTAAAAAGGCAAACAGCATCCTATATGCATTTCTCAACGATCAGTTTTAGCTTCATTAGCTATTCATTGAAAGATTTGATTTAAGTGAGCTTTTACAAACTAATTGTTTCGTACATAAATATCTATCATGAGCAATAAGGCTTTCTGTCCAAAAATAGGATCTTTTCTGGCTTTATTCAACATTTTCAGTGCAGCGTTTGCATTTCCACCGTACCTATGCGGCAAATACCAAAGAAAAAAAAATCTTTAGAACCAAATTTGATACTGAAAAATTATATTTGAACAATAGAATTTATTTTATTAAAGTCACCATTCGTAAAGCCCTTGACAATATCCATAACCAGGATCACTAGAGTCTACACGAAGACTTGCAGCTTGAAGATATGGTACAGCGTCTTTTAACATACCACAGCGACGAAGTGACTCAATGTACCACATGAGAGATTTCCAATGAATTGGATTATGATCTGAAAAGTAAAGCAAAGTACAGACAATAAGTTTTTGATTCCACTACATGTGTAATTATTATACACAAATTTAGCCCATGTTATCATCACTAACGTCTTTTATCTTTTGATAAATAGCCAAAAAAAAAAAAAGAAATTACCCAAGTACTGCTGAAAATGAAATGATGCGCTATTGAAGTCAAATTTCCGAAAAAATAGTTCACCCAGCATAACACTGGCTTCTGAAGCATCCGTTTTTACTTTGAGAAGTTGTTGACAAGTCTGTTGACAATGTATATGATCACCAGCCTACAAGACAAATAACAACTAATTAGATTGTAAATTCCCTTATTAAGTACCACAAAGTATTAATCATCAGGTCAGGTACCTTCATATATAACTTTGAAAGAGCAGTGAGACTATTGACGTCATCTGGACAAAGGTCCAACGCTTCTTTCATACTTCGAATAGCAAAATCAATATCGCTTTGTTTTTCTGCCAAATCGGCCAACCTATTCGCAAAAAATATATAATTTATAATTATGCTCTAATTGTTAATTGTAGGTATCCGTATGGTTATATTTGATGTTGGACTAAAAGTAAATTACAAGATTGCTATGTATATATATTTCGAAACTCACATTTGGCATATTTTTGAAAATTGTATCTTCTGATCTTGTAAAATTGACGGTTGGTCTAGCATGCATCTTTTTAAAACTCTGTTTTGTGTCTCTTTAGCCCGCACTAAGCTTTGAGTAGCCAAATTACTGGTTCCGGCACCAATTTGCACCTTAACATAATATCCAAGAGATCCATTTATCAAGTCATGATAAATGGATATTCATGGCTAATATTATATGTACTTACTGTACACTGTACAGCTATTCCGTTTTTGACTACATACTGTCTTACTGAAACATACCTTTGAAAGCAAAACAAGTAGTTTGACTTCGGTTAAAAGGCCAGTTAGTGATGTATCTGTCAAGTCACTCAAAGCTTGCTGGATTGTCTTTTCTGCCCTATCCCATTGTTTTAGCTTTTGTTGTAAAGAAGCTAGATCAAATCGGAGATTGAAGTTATCATCAGACTTTGCTGCTTCCTTGTAATAATTAATGGCTTTAGTAAACTGATGAGTAACAACTAAAGCCTGTCCCATTTTTGAGGTCAAAGTAGCATCTCTTGGATTTTTTGCCAGTGCTACCTCATATATCTCAATGGCCTTGTCCGGATCTTGAACTGTCATGTAAGCGTCACCCAGTAGAATCAAATTTGACGGTGTTGGATTTTGATTTGCAATGTCACTGAAATAGTATTTTTTCAAATACATAATCTTATTCCCATATCATAACCATCATTTAAAAAAATGTTAAATATTATACAGGTACTGTAGGCGAGTGAAAGTATCTACATACAGTGGGATACTTTACCATAATTATAGTAATGATAACAAGTCTTATTACTTGTAGCAAGCAGTATAAAGTTTTGGATCCCTTCTATAATTGAGAAAAATATTTGCCATCAGTTTCTTGGCCTCAATGAAATGGTTTTGTTCAGGCGTTACTATTCGTAGTAAATCCAATGCTTTCTCTATTTCCCCCTTTTCCATAAGTTCTTCTGCTTGCGTCAAACTTATTCTACCTTCCAAGTGAGTTCCCTACAAAGCAAATACAGCAGCATTAAAAACAAACTTTTATGCAAAAACTAGAAAAAAAAAGTAACTAATAATATAAGTACACAGTTTTACAGATAGTTCCAAGACATGAAAATGGAAATCAATACTTCATACTAAATACACTATCTTTTTTATGTAAAACACCTTGAATTGAATCATAGCATCATCCATCATTTTCTTGGCGTCTTCTGGTTTACCCATAGCTCTATAAACAGTAACCAGCTCTAAATATAAAGCTAAATTGTCGGAGAGTCCAAATTCAACTGGAGATGATCTTTCCGCATCTGAGAAATTCCTCTTTGACGACTTGACCAAGGTCATGGCTCCATGTAATGTTTTTAGAGCCTTTTCTAATTCACCTTCATGTTTTTGTACTCGTGCGAGCAACAAATGATACTTGGGATGTTCCCTAACCTAAATAAAATACACATATGGGAAAAGTATTATACTTTAGACACTTTTTGGTTTACAGTATAAGTACCTACTATTATTTTCGCTCAAAATAAAAAATCCGATTATCCAAACTAAATTTGCATTATATTGCTTACTTTGAAGTTTGAGCTAAGCCCATTCTCAAGAGTCTGAGCCGCAAGCTGATATTCATTTTGAGCTAATTGAACCTGAGCCATCAGAAGATGAGCTTCCATAAGTGAAGAGTCTACAGAAAATATAAATAGAACGTAAAAGATTAAACATAATATACTACGCAACTGCAATATAAGGTAATTATGGACAATTGCAAAGATAATAGTTTTTGTACACAATTTCATACACATATGTTGTTATCAATACAAATACAATACTTGCCAAAAGAAAGAATAGCTGCTAAAGTTCCAACAGCTCCTCTTGAATCTCCGCACAGATATTTAATTTGAGCATTAATGAAAAGAGCATCTCTGTGCTTTGGACAAACTTTGATTACTGTCTCCAAAATCATACTAGCTTGCCTAACGCAAACTGGAGGAAGCATTCCCTGTCCAACAGGCTCTTGAGGCGCAAAAAGTAGGTATTCACGAACAATCTTAACAACCAAATCCGGATTTATAGCTCTCATGTATGAAATGTTGAATGCAAATCCTCGCATTTGTCGAAAATGAGCATCAACAGCTTCATTTAGAAAGCCAATGACTACGTCAGGAGACTGCTTCTTCCTCTTTGCCATGACCGCAGTTAAGAAATGTAAATCCGATGGGGTATCGATGGTAGTAGCAAGCTCTCTTAAAAATTCTAATTGTTGAGCAGCGAGATCGATATTTCCTTCAGCAAGCTGACACGAGATTAAACCATATAAAGCAGAAATTGATGTGTTATCCATATTTGTTGCTGCGCGAAATTCTTGATAAGCTTCTTTACTTTTATCCATCAGTAGTAAAATCCGACCAACATCCGCAACTAATTCCGCATTTTCAAGTTCAAGCTCTGTCGCAAATCGAGCAAACTTCATTGTTTGATTGAGCACTTTTTCATCGTAGCTTGCCTGTTATTTTTCAAAAAATCAAAACTGTACTAATTTAAAACAGTTGTTATTGTGCATAGTTTTACACATTCAAATACATAACTTGTTTAGCTTTTGTACATACGCTATGCTATATAGGATATACTAAAGTAATTTACCAATTGAGAGAACATTCGAGCGTTTTCCTGGAAATATTTTGCATTGTTGGGCTCATGTTTTTTACATAAAGAAAGAAAATTTTCTAATCCTCGAGCAACAGCATTTAAATCCCCTTCGCGACATAGACTATGTAGAACTCGTAGACGGTATGCCTCAAGGTTGTCATAATCAATGGACAAAATTCTAAAAAGAATCGAAATCAACACAAGATGTTAATTTGAATTCGATATTAATTATTTTTATATTTGATTTAATACTAAAACACCTACACAAAAACAACGAAAATAATAAATTACCGTTTACAAATATCCATTGCTTGGTCCCAATCTTGGATACACAGAGCTAATTTCATCTTTTCAACTAGTGAAGGGATCCAGTTTGGATAAAACGCAAGTAACTCATTGAGCTTTTCTAACCCTGTTTCAAATTGATGAGAAAGTTCACAATATCGAGATTGACCCAATATTGCATCCATGTGCTTCCGATTTCTAAAAAAACATTTGGGCAGGGTTAGTTTTAATACATTAATGTGCAACATGTTGTATGAACTGCAGGTAATGTAAGAATTTATTACATCAGAAATCATTGTATAAACTCTTACGCCTTCAAAACAGTTTCAAAATATTCACTGGGATCTTTTTGACTCCTTTCTTTTGGAGATAATTTCATTTCAACCCAACCACGTAGACTAATGGCATCATCATGTTGACTCGAATATTTTATAGCTCGCTCTAAATATTCTTTGGCTTTATCATTCTTCCCAGTCAAATGCATGTATAATCCAGCATAATAAAGGACCTGTTAAAAAAAGGAAAAGAAAGTATTAGAATTGAGAATTAAAATATTACAGATTTTGCACTATCATTGCATATGGACTCGTTTTAGGTCGTTAGAAAAGATTAATATGGGTAGTATATATTAAAACTTTACATCTGGAGGTGCAGCTTTTTTTGATTCCCGGATTTTAGCTTCCAGGGACGCCACCTCTTCTCGATCAACTTTGACACAAGCTCGGTGACCATCAACAGACGCAAGACAACAAGCCAATGAAACAGGACTTTCATTCTGTAAAAAGTATAAACAAGATAATATGAAAGAAGAACGATTACCCTAAACTATGTACATGTACTTTACCACATAAGTGTTCAAAGAGTTATATAGATTTTGCTTGAGTTATATAATATATACTTTTCGTACCAAAAGAGGTTGCAAGTCCCTTAAGGCATCGGTTGTCTTTTTCTCAAGTAGCCCACTAACAGCATGATAAAATTGAAATGAACAATCATTAGGGAACTTTTTCAAGGCCTCCTGGGCTGTATTTTTCATCGCATGATAATATCCTTCTCGACATTGGTAGTGAATACGAGCCTGTATAATATACATACAATAGAGAATGTTTATATTAAATACGTATTGAAAACAAAATGCAGGATTACTTGTTTGATTAAATGAGTTACTTTTTACTTAATGAATAAGTTAAGTAATACATAATTTATTTTACTTACTGTAAATTCTTGTACGACATCCATTTTCTACTCTTTTGTTATAGTATTTTGTTAAGTACAAAAGTTATTGTATTTCAATCGTCCATAGGAAACGTCTTGATGCCGAAAAGTTATCTCTAAATGCACAATCGATAACAAAATCAAAATTAGCTACATTCGTAAACGTTATATACGCATTGCACTTCGTTGTTTTTTCCAGTAATAGAGTACAAAACAAAAGTTACAAGTAGAGTGAACTGGAGGCTGCAATGAAAGGAATTAGTCATTGGTTCTTAAAACTTAAAACTATAGGTAAGTGGTAAGTATACCTACCTATGTAAATGTGTACTGACGGTCACTGTAGTCCCGGTTGCTACAACAAAAATTTAATCGATTTGTCCTGGAGTGCAAATACCACATGATGACTGATGACGAATGACAACTACGAAAGCAGCACCAATATGACAACAACAAGAGGTTCAAAATAGTTGATAACTTCTACAAACAAATAGTATTAATTAAATACACTATAAGTTGTAAATAAATGTCTTGTGAAACTGTCGTTTCCTTTACGATGAATTTCGATACTGCAAATCACAACACACAAAACACAAAATATGAAAACATGTGTGTGTATTTTTTTGAATGAGATTTTCGCTCCCTGTCACCCGGCTTTCTCCTTTTTCCACCTTTCTCCTGTTTTATACGAGGATGCGGAGACAGACGTACTTTCACACATCTGACAACTCTGCGATTCAACGACAGTATGCCTAATAAATGTAATATGTACTTATTATGATAATTTATTTTTATTTTACAATAATATTTTCCATTCAACATTCCTTACAACTTACAACGTAGGAATAGTCATTATATTTACAAAAAAAAAACATTTTATTTACATACAATACCGTGTCAGTACATATTGAAACAAAAAGTTAATCATTATTTTACAGTCTGAGCTTTGTTAAATTCTCCTCGTATACATGAAGAACTATTGAGACAACAAGTTGAACCAATAAAAGACAACAAAGTAATGCATAATATATGTATATATGCAACAAAAGAAGAAGACTTGGAAAGCTTTTGCAGATCAGTTTGTTATTTAGATTTATCCTTTTTAGCAGCATTTGCACGTAATATAGCCCCTGGACTAGGATAAGGTCTCATTTGGAATAACTGACCAGAAGCTGTAGTATCCACTCCTGTTATACCTTCATCTTCGTCAACTTTTAGACCGCTAGACCATGTCCCCCTTTTGATATAAAATGAATCCCAATTATTATTACTGTTTGCCTTTATTGCATTGTAATTTTATATCATTGTTTTCTTCTATAAAATACATAGGCACGAGTAATCATCTAAACTACGAACTAGGGAAATTTGAAGCTATTATTCAAAGCCTACAAAACCAAAATTACAATACAAATGCTACGAAAATACCTTGGAACGTCTGAATAAGAAGATGGATCCATTGGATCCAATTCATCATCTCGACCTCGACCTTTCCTCTTCCTATCTCTATCTCCACTCCCGTCTTTTCTGTATGGTTTATAACGATTCTCACCATCTCTGGACTTTGAGGAGCCAGAACTACTATCCAGTTTTTCAGACAGTAGCTTTGAAGCAGGAACGGGAGGAGGTAGCATTGCACCGATCGATTCATTCTTGTCTTCTAGTAACTTCATCTAGGAATATTTTCAATATCATTTATTTTCCTTTACTCCATGTTAAAAACAAAACACACAATTAGTTTTACAAAAGGTCTGCCTTCATGGTCTACCTACCCTGAGTTCGGCTGCGGACGGGCCGATTTTGGCCTTAGGATGCAGTGGACTTCTCCAACAAACTTCATGTGTGTTTGTATTCCAATAGTAATAACGACCACTGCATACAAATACAGATATTATATAAGTATGTATGCATTAAAAAATGTCAAACAGCAATTAATTAGCCTGAATAAAATTACTGTTACTCATACTTAAAGTACCTAAGTAAGTAATAAATATACAACCATACAAATTGTATACCTTCCAGGATCATAAACTTCATTCCAATCGGGCGGTATTGGATATTTTTTTAGCATTCTTAATCTCCTTCTATTATACACGGGATCCGGTTGCACGCGTCCCCTTCCCCATCGTGTAACGCAGTATTGTACACCTTCAAAATTATGAACAGTACAAAATACCACAAGAGATTTTTAAATTTAATTTATAACTCGAATACTAAAGAGTTCTTACTATGACTGATAGTTTAGTAGTTTTTTTCCTAGCATGCGACATTGGATAGGTATCTATTTGAATGATTTTGTTTTTCCTTAAATTACATTTATGGTGTATATTCGTTTTGTTAGGACATGCATAGTGACCAAGTCGATGAAACCGGGTCACGGGGGGACCAGAGGGCTTCGGTAGAGATCCAGGGATAACCTTTTGTGCGTTTTTCTTAGGATCGTCATAACTTTCAGCGATAACTTCCTCCACAAATCCTACAATTCAATTATTCATAAAACAATGCGCAAAATTAGTTTTAATACACTATGTTAAACTGTACTTTCGGATTTTGGATTGTACTTTGTACTTTGTACTATCTGTCATCTAAGTACTAAGTACTTTACAATCTCACTTGTGCTCTGGCTAAACTACCAAAGTCTTTAAACTTGGAAGGAATAATTTCCTTAAAACTCACAAGTTAGATCATGACAGTGCACAGTAAATAAGTAAGTAATCATATGAAATAGATATTTATAAATTATAAACTTCAAACAACTTTAGTTAAGCTAACCGGGAGTTGCTGCGG
>JAQIVE010001942.1:0-22007 GCA_034698285.1 Sminthurinus bimaculatus | reverse complement strand
CAATATTTTAAATAACTCCATTTTGAAGCTATATGCCATTGTGTCATTTGACACATAGGTGTCTTTTTACGGGTTAATTATGATTATTTAAAGTAAGGTTACATTTTTAAACACATTTATGCTGACATGCCCTGACCCGACCTGACCTTCTTATGTCATTGAACTTTACAAATTCACTGCAAATTGTATACAATTCACTAGTGATTGTATACAATTCCGATGATTGTATGAAATCCCCCTAAAATATACACACAAGAGTTACTATAGGAAACCATATAATTTTTTAAAAAGTTATTCATGACTCGGAGAAAAGCAAATGTTTAGCATTATTTAAGGAATAATATTATAATAACATCATAATAAATCAAAAATCGCCTATTTTGTATATCTCTATAATAATGATACAAAATTAAATGAATAACAGTTCATAATGTATAAGAGTGCTGGTACATTAATTCTTTGAAATAATACGAAAATAATACATAGTAACAAAAAAGTTATTTGTATTCTTCGTTTACTTCCCTTTGACCTTGACTCGTCGTTATTTATAAAATGTTAAATTTAATATTTCAGTATCTTCCACCACCTCCAGCTCCTCGTCTCATTGGAATGACCCGACTTGGAGGAGTAATTGCTATGTCTAAATAGTCTCCAATGGTAAACCTCAATTGAGCTAATGTTTTTGAATCATCTGGAGTCATTTGCTTTGATATAGTAGTCCCAACACTTTTGGCTCTATATCCACGATATTTATCAGGGTAGACAAGGGAAAAGTCAAAAACTGTTCCATGACGACGTGCATCAGGGTTGACTTCTTTGACCAAAGCTGACAACTCTTTTAGTGTGGCATCCATCCTAAAATACACAAACAATGATGAAAAACATATAAATTAAGTATGATTGTAATGATTGTACCTATATATGTAATTCAACAATTTATACATCATGTAACTAGGAAATAGTCGGTATAACATAATTTATGACACATTAATCTAGCATGAATCAATCAATTATTATCGTCATCAATGTTATTACAATACATAATTAAATTATTCATTTTGTATGTACTTAAATTAAATATACCATGTGTAAATTTGAAGCTCATTCGCTGGAACATTTCCATTGGAATACTCTTGTAAAGAATTATGCCTTCCTGTACTGCAAAACACTCGTAATAAAAGTGGACAAGTCTGTAAACAATAAACAACAAGAAATATTATGCATCATTTATCCGTAACATACATAAGTAATTGACGCATTAAAGTATAATACAAAAGTACAATTCATAAAAATATTAAACCGGTGTGTTACACATTACTCATGCATTACAAACTAAGTAAGTAAAGGTATAATATTGCAGGAATTATAACTATATTTTACCTTTTCTCTATTAATTGGCTTTTCAATATCCTTTATATCTTCCACAATTACAGACTCCAGCATGGCCATTTTTAGTGTTTTCTAACGAATCGCCTTTAATCTTTAATTGCTGTTAAATAAAGTAAACTTCTTTTGTAAGAGAACACTTTTAATTTTCAAATTTCAAACAATGCTATAGTATAGAATCCATATACTGTCATATGACGTGTTTTACATAGCAGCTTTAAGCGTTATACTCTATGACTTTTTATGTTATTACATTGAAAAATTTGGTCCACATGAATTGTACACACAGTATTTCTTAAATATGTCATTTAGACATATGAGACCATATGAGACCTTATGAGTGTGTAAGTAGTTGTGCAGCTAAAAAAATTTCTCTCTCTCCTCTCCTATTTTTCTTTTTTAGTTTCTAAATCTTCGTTTTTAATTAATTTCTTGCGTTCTTTAAACTGTTTGTGATATAGTTAGTAGTCTTTCCTATCGTTAAAAAGTTCTTTCGCCTTAGTTAAGTGTACTTTCTTCCTGGTTAAGGTTAAGTAGGTTTTAGAAACACACACACATACTCATTTCACTATTGATTCAAATGAGTAAACATTAGCTACATATTCTCACAATACACACCTCATTAGCTTAACATCAATAATCAATCATCAAAATTTTACATCAATAATAATCGTCAATTGGAATGACCAAACCTGATCAGAAAACGGTACGTTACATTCCTTGTCATTTAGTATTATTTATATTTAAATTGAATTTGATTTTACGGCGTAGTATAAAATGAAATATGTAATATGATGAAAGTACAATATATAATCTTAATTGGAATTTCCTCGTAAGTCGTATATGTTGTATGACCTATAATATTATGTACATGCTACATGCATATCATGCATGTATGCCTATTGCATATATTATCACAACATTGGAATAGGAATGTCCTTTTCTCATGCACGAATCTTGATATTACAATAATATGCATACTTAATCTTCACAGGTGCATCTCATCATTATCATGTTATTGTTATAGGTTATGGACTTTTACACCTATGTTGCACATAATATATTGTAGTTATATATTAGAAGAGATCGTAGCCATTTATTATAGTCTTATATATAGTATAGTTGTGAATTTACCTTCCATTTTTCCTTCATCTATGTGTAGAATTGAGGTTATCTTTTACATCGACAACCCCTGTTCACGGTTCAAAGTTTAATTATTAATGTAAACACTTCTGTTCCATCTCTCATCGTCACGGTTCAGTCCTCGTAAACTATGAACATGATAGTAATACATAATGATGTAAACAATAGGTTTTATATTTAATAACACTCCGCTTTTAATAAATTCATTCATAAGTCAATTTGTATATTATGTATCATGTAAAAACTCTAAAAAGAGTAATTTCGATTTGTACACACATTAAATAATATGAGGAAGATGTGACAGTTTTGGCCAAGAATTTTTTTTAACGCATAGGGGATTTTCTCATACATAATCACAACACGCCTGAATCTACATTTTCTGATATGTTTGAGTTCTGTACGACCACTTTAAGTATGTTTTTTAACTCTGTGAAAGAGCAAAAAGTCGTATAAGATACATAGAATTTATGTCGCATCTTCGTCCTATGTAGCAACAAGTTAAATTCTGGTTCTTGATGCATGAATGTCTACATATTAAAATGATGTATTCATGACAAGAATGACAAAAAGGGTGATTGGTATTTATGCTAATAATTTGTTCTGCTGTTTTTTTACTGTTTTTATTAGGAGCTGGAAGATGAAAATGATGATGACTTAACTTTCAAAGTTCCAGAGAGTTATAGCGATATGTCTCCAATCAATGGACTTTTGACAAATAACAATAATAATAATGGACTGAAGAATAAAGAGTTTGACATGTGTGATGTGATCAAGGAAGCAGATAGTATTTCACAAGAAATCCATGCTTCAATGAATAAATCTTTGTCGGATAAGGATTTACTCGCAAAATCAGAAGATAAACATGGGGACAATAAAACGACGACATTGTCGAAAAGTACTACTGAAGATGTAAAACTTCATCCTGTATATAGCCAAACAGACGAGTTTAATCATCCTAGTGTTGGTCCTTCACCTGGTCGAATCCCAAGAAATTCCTATTATTTTGATGTTATACTCGAAAATTGCAGTACTCCAAGCAATTTTTATGTAAGTTTCTTATTTACTTTTATTAGAGTTGCGCATATTTACGAATGCAAATTTAGATGAATAAATTTCTATGTGGTAACAAAAAACATTATGACAACGTATCGCATACACTTTCATTTCATGATGGATAGTAGTTATACTACTAACCGTAAGAAAACTACTGTAATCTGTAATGCTTGCCTGTATACTTTACATTTTGATTGTTTTAAAATATTCATGCGGCTTAAGAAAATAGTTACAAGTAGGTGTTTGATATTATTTATTATATGCTGTCGTCACGCTATTTTGATCTTCCTTCGTAGTATAAATTATAAATATTCTTGTTTTGTTTCCGTCAAAAATTGCACGTTCTATATTTCGTTCTCTCCTTTAGGTTCGGAGCTACCGTTCTAGTAAGCTTCTAGAGACTATGGAGAATGACATGTATGAGTTCTATGCTCAAACGTATACACAAGAACCGTTACAGATGGACAATCTCATGCTTAATGGATTTTATGTAATAAGGAAAGACAGTAAATATTTCAGGTAATTTTTGTGAATAGAGTATACATGTGTATCATTGAAATATTTTTCATTTTTGTTCTGCGAGTATCATAATACTTAATAATATGTTGTAATAGAAGAAAAATGCCAGTTTACAAAACTCTCCTTTTAATTTCAACTTTTAGGGTAAAAATAGTTCCACCTTTCAATCGGAAAGGAAATCAAGTAATGGCAGAGTTACTAGGTAACACTAAATAAACCAATAACAGCCATAATAATGATTTTAAACCAAATTCGTTAATGATGAAGGCTAAATGTTTTATATAACGTTACGAGTAAATCTTGTAGAACAACAATTAAAATGCATGTAGTAACTTGTATGTATTCATAAAATTACAGATTATGGTGGATTCGTCGGCGTGGAACTAAAGCAATTACTGCCGCTCAATAAAGCTTTCTCAACTTTGCCAACGCAGGCATGGAAAGCGAAACTTCAAGGTAATATACCATGACCTATATACATTGTACAAATATATCTCATATGTGATAAAAAAGAAGCATATTTTTTTCCAGTACTTTAAAAAAAATATTTTTTTTGCTGTATCTTTATTTCAGTGCCCTCTTGGACGTCCATTATTAAGTGGACACCTGAAGAATGTAATAGATTTAAAACTGAGTTCGAAGGAAAGTCATTGGTTGCTCTTATTCTCGGGGAAGAGATTGATACTTTCACCAGCGAACGGATTTTGGGATGTGTTCTAGTGGATACGTCAGGATCAAAAGATGTTTATATTCATTTACAATTTAATGAGAATAAAAGTAGATAGTTTACTCAACTCAACTCTTCCCTGTGTGTAAGGATATTTATGTGTGTAAATATGTGCGAGTGGACGTGTGCATTATTCCTTGATTCCCTACATCTATTTGTATGTATTTAAAAAGGAATTTCGTTTCGCAAATATTAGCTATAATTTATGGGCTTTAAATATTTTGGTACGACATTATTTAATAAAAATATAATGAATAATTATATTGAATGTCTTCGTGTTAAATACGTTACAAGTTATGTATAAAAACATATTAATTACACGAATCTACACATACTACGTTACACTATGAAAAATAAACTTATATTATATTAATATTATGCTATCTTTTCCTCCTTATATGAATATTTTTTATTTTTTGTTTTTATTTTTCATTAGATAAAAGATAAATATGAAAAGACTTTAAAAAGTTAAGTGTGTCTTCCAGGCTCTTATCATAATATTGTATTATCCATTATACAAAATAATGGTTGTTTTTGTGGTGGTTGATTGTCACTAATATTTTCCTGCGTTTTCATAATATCAATAGTGCTATTATAATAATACGCGGTACATGGTAATAAAATAATATATATAGTATTGTGCTACTTTATCGTAACAATTACCATTACTGTGTTATTCTATGCTAGAAATGCCATATAATAAGAATGTAAAACTATGCAGCAGCAATATGTTTTGTCGTGTTTGCTATGTTTTGTGTTATGTCAAAGAAGAAAATAACAATATATTAAATATTTAATTTATGCCATAATATGTATTATAGACTAAAATTTATAGTATATTATTATTGATAACAAAGGTGCCTAAATACAACAATTCATAGTGTGTTGTATCTACTATTTTATAAAATAATGTATTAGTATTTTAAGTAATACTTTTATTATTATTATTATTGTTGCGGATTAAAAAGAGAAATAAAAAAAGTTTCAAATGGGTGATAAGACTTATGGTGTGGTCGATGTATTGTCTCCTTTCTTCTCATTTCTTTCACTTCACTCAAAATCCATTCACCATTCAGTGAAAATAGCGTTACCTATATCTCAGAGCTAGAGTGAAAGCACGCATGTAAACGTGAGGCAAGCACATGTAAAATGTCTGAAAACATGCACACTGATTCATGCGGAATATCCATCCGGGTAACTCGATTCCCGCACTTTATAATACGAGTACGGACAGGAAAAAACCGATATTGGAGCGGGTTACCCGAGTACTATTCGAAACTTTCCAGAACCAGCTGTGAACGAGGCCTACATTGAGAGATTTTTTGTTTTTATTTTTATTTGCGATTGCATTTTGTAACAATTATCTGTTTCTCTTTCCAACTGACCCATAAAGTTCCTCCTGGTGATATAATAATAGTCAAAATGAGCTCTTCCACACCGGAACCAGAACCCGAAAAGATAACGGCACTTCGAAGCGAAAATGAGAGTTTAAAGGTACAGTATAAGCGCATACACCATGTTATTGATATAATAAATATGTATATTTGATATTACACATCGCGGCTTGAATTTCACAAACTCAAATAAATTGTAATCAATAAATATTAAAATACTATTTAACGATATAAATAATTTTGCAGGCTGAACTGAAAGAGCTAGAAGCAACTTTTCAAAATATTCAGGGTGATTTGAGTAAGTCAGCTAAAATGAAGGAACGATTCGAAAGCCTTGCCAAAGAGTTGGAGAACAGAACTAAAGAGATTAAAGTTCGTAATAAAACTAATATCATAACAATTTTTTGCAATTACCATATAGAACAGCATTTAATTAAATTCAGAGTATTGCATGAAATTGCATGAGTCGTTTTATGTATTCTGATGTTTAAATAGGAAAATGGAAGTAGCCATGCAAATATTCGAATATTACACTTTTCACACTTTAACGTCTAACTTTTATATACCTTTAATGTTTCTTTTATGGTAGGCTGAGAGCCATGCTAAAATGCAATTAGCAGAAGATCAGAGCAAAGTACTGGCCTCTGAAGTTTCGCACAATATGGGTAAAATGTGAAAAAAATCGTTTCCTTTGGGAAATTATTACTTATTGTACCTAGTTATTTCGAGTAACACACTTGTCTTTGTAGTTAGACCTTGTTTCAAATTATGAAAAATGAATGGTAAAAAAACCTCTACTGTTTCACAGGTTTCATGCAGAATGTGAATAAAAGCATATCAAAAATATCGTGTGAGAGTCTTTTGGTACGTGAAAGTAAAACAGTGAAAGTTGTTTATGCATGTGCGACAATGAGTATGTACATAATATGTATTTTACTCATATATTGTCAGGTGATATATGAATGAAAAAGTGAAAGGATTGTGCATTAATTTCCCTTGTTGAACTTTCAGGCAAAGCAGGAAAATGAAGAACTAGCAGGACAAATAGGAACTTTTAAAAAACATTACGATGAGAGAGAAAAGGTTCGTGTCTGCTTACTTTGAAAAAACAAACGAGTTATGTAAACCATTTATCTCACCACGGTTTGGAAACCGTTTGTTGTTGTTTGTATTCACATCTTTTTTGTATGATTGCCCCTAATTCCTACTTAATCTATTCCATAGGTTTTGCAAGCGGACTTAACAGAAGCTCACAATAATTTAATAGCAGTTCAAACAGAGCTAGCGCAGCTGAAATTAAAAAGCGCAGAAGATAAAGAAAGAGTATTTTCCGAAATGCAAAAAGTGGCTCAAAAGATTATGGAAAGGTATTGAAAGTTGATATTATGTACTTTTACACAAAACAAAATTTCCATTTTTGCGGCATTAATGGACACACAGTGGCTAACATGAATTTTAAAACTCTACTTTTAGCAAGCAAGAGATGAAAGATGCAAAAGAAACGGAACTTGGGCTTAGGGTGCTATTACAAAAGTACGATGAAAAGTTTAGTGGACTTCAGACTGCTTTAATGGAAACAAATACGGCATACGAGTGCTTTAAACAAGAGATGGACAAAATGGGTGGTAAAACAAAAGAATTAGAAAAGGAAGCTGTCAAATGGCAGATGAGATGGGAGGAATCAAACAATGGTCTACTTGAAATGTCTAAAAATCACGAGGTACTACAAAAGGATTTGACCCAAATTCACGAGAAATTAGTTCGAATGACTTCTCTTTGTCGTGCTCTTCAGAAAGAAATAAGTGAGCTTGAAAGTCAACAGTTGAATCCAGAGAAAAAATCACCTTGAGAAGTGAAAGCTTTTTTATTTTCTATCGTCTTCCTCAATACATGTACATTGTACATTGTACATACTTATTCAGTCAGTACATACACTGTGCACTAACGATAAAATACTTATCCCATGTATGTAAACAGTTAAACTATTAATTACCTATTCTTACAGTGTTTTATTAGCTATTGACTCAATCGGTTCAATATACTGTGACAATATTTTTGAGATTTTATAACGTATGGTGACAAAAAATGGGAATGATTTGACTGCATGTAAAAGCCGAATGTGTCAAAAGTTATATTGTCACAGCAGTGTTACATAGTACTTTAAAGACACATATCAGGAACGGTATGTAATGGGTGTCCAAAAATATCTACTGACTTGGTTTTCACACAAACTGGAATCCATTTTTATTTTTTGTCATTATCCGTACATATTACAAAAACGGCCAATGGCTGTCAATTATTTCCTTTATTGAACTCATCTATGCCGTAATGTAAATACGTACATAGTGCCATATGTGACATACATATGGCATATTGTACATAAACGCACGTACATACATAACCATTTTTTCAAACGGAGATTTTAAATTAAGGATCATAAAAAGGATTTTTGGATTCAAATTGATTAACTCCTTATATATACACATTACACAGATTATTATGTACATAGACAATGTACTGGGAGGTTGTTATTTAACAAACGCAATAAGCAAAGTACACATTGTTTGCGGAATCTTATTGTTCCAAGTAGGATACCTATTGTCACAAACTTACATTTATACGACTAGTATTACAAAGTCATTTTACAATACATAATACTCCTTTCTAGGAAAGTATAAAGCAATAAAGGAAACGCCAGAAAATTCATAATGTCTCCACCAAAAACCGTCTCATTCATGACCAGATTAATTATTTAAGAAAAATTAAAACTTACAATAAAAATATTAATAAATGTGGACCACAGTAGATTAATGTACAAAGTGCAAATTAAATTTTAACTAGATGTATCCGTATTATATTACTGATTATACCGAACTTGACATTACAAACTACAAAAAACTGAAAACAGATGTGTACTTATTCAACCTTACAATGTACAATAAAAACAATTTTTGAAAACTATATTACATGCTAATTCAGCCTAATTCATTTTTCTATGCATATGCTCCACTTTTCATGCGTGGTAGAGTGTAGATGCATAGGCGTCACTATTTTTTCTTCCGTCTAGGTGTAAGGAGATAATATGTTGCTCGAAAGTGACGGACAAAAAAAATTAAAATAAAATTTGGGTGAATGGATGAAGATTTTGAAAAGAAAAGTTTAGAAAGTCGGCCGTAGTTTTATAGGTTTTCGCCCTAATTGAAACAATTTTAGACTCATACGAGTTTGATATTGTTTGATCCAACTAAATATAGCTGTTTTAAATTTTTTCCAACCATAAAATCTTACTATTCTGTATTCTGGAAATGAATGCATCAGCATATAAATTTCTTTGTCACATCGTTGTCTTGTGCCATAAATTGTGCACCGTTAAAGTAACACGTTTGATTTTTTCACGGTGAAAAATGCCAAAAAAATACAGTAGTTGTACACAGGAAAAAATGGGTTGACATTGAAAATCGTAGAATTTGTAGACTGAAACAGTGTATGCAGTAGGCATACACAGTACACAGTATTATGTATATATTGGTAATAATGCAAAATATCAAGACGTCAGCATTCCTGCTCGTGCCTTAAATGTTATGCACTCAAAATGTCTGTAAACAATCGAAGATGCTGATTTTATGCATACTTTGTAGCATATTTATCCACACCATTTACTTCCTCTATAGAGATTTTCGGTATGCATATTATTTAGGTAGTTGTAGGGATTTCTATGCTTATTCAGCATCAAGTTCAGATGCAAAAGCAATGAAATAAAAAGACTGCTTCCTAAATTCTAAATTTAATCATAATGTACATGTAGGAGAGAAGATAATACATACAAAGATACAGAGTGTGTGCATTTTATTTTTTTAAATATTAACGACATAAAATGTAGATAAAACATATCTAACATTTGTACCTATAAGAACGGGGGTGAATATGAACATTGAACATGGATATATTTTGGGATAAGTAAATGTCACTCCCATGACTACTGAGTGCACAGAACAACATGTATGTGTATTTATTACTGCTACTACTAAAATTATCGACAGTTTCCTCCATTTCAACGAAAAAAAGGAGAATATCTAGTAGGAGAAATATATAATATATACGTATAGATGAAGCAGAAAATGTACAAGTACATGCCCATAGAATTTTCCAAAAACTTCAAGCGTGTGTTGTACAAGTTTTTTCTGTGCATCTCCGTCCCTGTCTCTCTTGCCAATATAATATATATTAATAAATCGACCTAAGATACATTCAGGTTAAACTGAGGCTCCCCCAACGAGCGGAATAAAAAGAACGAGTAGGAGCGAGGAGAGACAGAGGGGAAGAAAGAGAGAGAGCGAAATAGAAAGAGTGTAGTTTTTTTCTGTTGCCCGACTAAAAATATACACAAAGTACGTCTTCTTCGTCTTCACCTTAAAATAGCCTGATGATCTTAATGCATGAGAAAAATCTACTGATGTAAGAGATAGTCAATCCATGACGGTTTGAACGGTAGAATTGTAATGCAGACGTAAAGTCAGGATCAGCACAGTTACACATACACATACACACATATTATATGACACACAACTAAATGCATGTTTCTACACATATGATGGAGAAAGAAAAACGAAAACCTGCTTCCAGTCACTCAGACGAAGAAGTCATACTTAGAGCAGAATACGAAAAAGTAAAATAGTAGTGCAAGACAAGACACAAAAAGATACCAAAATTTCCCCCAACTCATGTACATATTATATTATATATTTAGTTCCTTTTGGTATTCCCTCAAATAAACATATTTTAGTTCCTTATTTCACTTTTTACAAAAAAAGACACGCTTCTACATTAGTGGATACGGAGAGAAGAGAAATTAAACAAGCAAGAATAAAAGTATGGAGAATAAATCCAACTCCTTGGTGAATCTAACTGTGATTTGTCAGCAAGGGCGACAGAGCCCCAGTTTTGTCCCTCGAAAGTCAAGTCACTCTAGTTCCCTACCCAATCTCCACACAAGCCAAGAAGAAGACCATCATCACAGTTGTTGCTCACCTTGTTCCACAAAACCGGTGACCACACCTTCATCAAATCATAAAGTGATTCCTCACCTTCTCCAAAAAACGTGGAATAAAATCAAATCGATGAACAGTAAGAAGCCAACGATAACTTCATTGTCCACCACGACAAATTTAAGTGCCAGCTCAAGCAGTAGTGCAATACACAATAATAACCTTCGACCTACCAATTCTGCCCCATCGACTCCAAACAGTCTTCAAAAATTTGACGATGAAGAAATGTTTGAATTTGATCCAGTTCAAGAAAATTATGCCAAATTGCAAAAACGACTGTCAGAAGAACTTCATCAGGGTCAAATTCAAATTGGAAAAAACAGTAACAGTAAGTCGAATAGTGGGCATAATAACTGCAATGTCAGCGGAGAGTTTAAGAAAAAATTGATACAGTGGGAAATGTGGAAAGGTACGACGTACGACATACAGGCAATGGTTAATTTATTAATATTGCGTAATATATTTAATATACATACTTGAATTGCTGAATATTTATTTTCTCTAACCTTTCAGCATCATGTGGTAAAGCTCATTACACTGATGAAGAGCTAAAATTGATCCTACCAGAGGATTTTTCCAAGAAACTAAAAGAATGGGAAAGTATTCGATCGGGAAGTCCTTGTCCTACGACGAACGTCAAAATTGAAAAGCAGATCCAGTGGCTGGATAAACAACTGGAGAAAGTTGAGCGAGAAAAAGGAAAACTGGAGGTTCAAATGAGGAAATTCCTAGAAAAGGAAGCCCGGCTTCAAACAATGAAAGAGACTCTAAAAAATTACCCAAGGGACAATCCTAACGTCCTAATTAAAATCAAGACAGCAAATGCAGAGGGCTTTGCCTCCGGCGTCGATGAAAAGTTCACAAAGAAGCTCTACGAATGGGAAGAAATGCGGGGGATTCGAGCCAATGATGGTTCGATGGCTCTCCTCAACCCAAAATATTATCAGCCTGTTGGGAGTAGTAGCACAAGTAGTGAATTAAGGAGTGAAGAATCTGAGGACATTCATTTTTCCACCCATTTGGTAATCTACCATCTATTATATTACAAAATCACGACAATATCCATTGTTTTTGTAATTATGTTTATAAAAATCCTTTAAAATTCCCAAACGAATAATGATCAATGTAAAACTCTGTAAATTTTTTAATGATACACTCTAGACTTCTCATGACGAGCCAGAGCAAAACACGCCAGTGTCTTCTTCCTCATTGGAGTCAATAAACGATAATGACAAGGCTTCCGGTTCCAATACTTCCAACACCTCTGCCGATTTCTATCAGAAATCTCGACGACGTTCCTCCGACTCCACTCCACTCTCTGCTCGCTCACCAAGTCTCAGTGCCTTTACATCTGAGGACGATGAGGACAACCCGGGTCTGCTCAAGACTGTCCAGGAGGACGTTGAAGCTGAAAAGCAACTGGAGCCCGCCCCGACTCCGCCAGTGGTCCGTGTGAATCAAATTGTTGTTGAAGAGGAGGAGAGTGACTTAATGTATCCAAGTAATGCTATCGTACCTACTAAACGAACTCTGATAAAACCCATTGTAATTGAAAATTTAATGACAACCTCAACTGTGTCACCAACTCCTTCTTCTTCCATTCTCCAAGACTTGCATTCACCTTCTCTGGTTAAATGTGCTAGTGGAACAACAACAGTTTCAACTAATACTGCAAACTGTAGTAATCTCAATAATAGTTCGAGCAGTAGTTTTAGTGATAGTAATAATCAAGGTCAAGTTACATATGCTCGGAAAATCTCACCCACGTCCCCAACTCCAACTTCGCCGACAAGTAAGCCACGAGTAGAGGACATTTGGAATAAAAACATTGACTCCTCACCTCCTCCTATGCGGGATGCTCCACGAGTCGTTGGCTTCATTCCCAAGAATAATAATCCAATAATTTCCAAGAACCTACCACCCTTGCCCACTTCCACGGCTTCTTCCTCCTCAAACTCCTCATCAGCCATGGTGATCACTTCAATGAGTATGAATATTAATATGAATCCAAATACAAATTCACATGTGACTGGTATGGGAACCACCACTGCAACATCTAGTTTTAATTCTGGGTTTACTGGGAGCTACGTACAAAAGCCTTTGTTTCAACATCATGACGGCGGTCTTAGAAACTTTCCCCGGATGGGGAAAGCTCCAGTGTGGGTATCGCCTCTCGTGGCTCGACGTCGTCTTCAAAGCAGTAGCAGCTGTATGAATTACGGTGAAAGTGGAATGACCAACAGTAACACGGCGTCATCAACAGCGACAACAACGCCGCCAACATCTTACAGCTTGTCCTCTTCCCCTTTGTCCTTGTCCACTCTCAGTGCCTTCAAAGGTCAGAGTAGACAGTTGAACAACAATAGTGAGTTTAGCCTTGACAGGTTTTTAGAAACGAGTAATTTAAGTTCGGCCCTTGCCGCGAGTTCCAGTATGAATACTACAAATATTAGTGTAAATAGTATTAGCAGCAGTGCTACTTCTGCCATGTGTCCATCTTCACCATTGCTAAGTAGGGCGCCGGGAGCTGAGGGAGGCCCAGTAAGACTAATCAATTTATCCAGGTCAAGTTCTTTTGGTATGACAAAACTACCCTCGTCTCAACCAGTGGTGGAGGAAGAAGACGAGGAAACAGTTCCTCTGAGCTCAAAAGTGAGCAAGTCAAAAAGTACCAGCTCTGTTTTCAAAAGTAGCTTGAACCTATTTAATAAAGTGATGAAATCTGCGGATAAATCTGAAAATTCTAGCTCAACCAGTGGTAGTAGCAGTAAAAAAAGTTTATTTTTGGGTAACAGATGGAGAGCTCAATTTTAAGGGAGATAGGGAAAAAGATAAAATTTACAGAAATATTCACAACAGTTTTTGAAAATGTGTGTACATTTGTACTAAAACCTCCAATTTGGGTACATAAACATTGTGTATTATTGTATGTATGTAGGTACGCATGCAATATACATCATGTATGAATAAGAAATGAAGAATAACTTTCACATCGAACGTAGACTTCTTGTATATACAAAGAAAGGAAATTCTTTTATTTGTATTTAGTAATGGTTTTTTGGCGTACAGTTTTCTTCTACATAAACAAAACAAGAATTTTCACCACAGTGCATCTGATATAATACATAATAATATACACACAATATTTGGGGTTGTGTGCATATATATCTGTATATTTTATATATTTTTGGAGCTTCTTATACATTAATCTTGGTAATCTGTACTTTAGTATGTATTTTATGTATGTATGTGTTTGATGGCTTATGATACATGTATGTATATGTACAATACTTTGTATCCCACCTTTTTTTTATAGAATTGCGTTACAATTACAACTTTTTCTGTATATCATGGAATCAAATAGGTATAACTGCCATACTTTATAATAATTGTATATAGGCCATAATACAAATATTGTATGTCATACATTATACATACAATATGTTATGGATTTTTTGCAAAAGGGAATTTGTCATTTATTATTAAATTATATCCACCGTAATCAGTTACCAGTAACAAGGTTCGAACTTAAAATTAGTAAATAATATCGAATATGGTTGTTGTATAATATTACTTAAACTGTTCTCCATAACCTTTTTATGGACACTTTTTCACGTTCTATGGATAAAATACGTAAGTATAATATTTACACATAACAATAATTAATGTATAATAAATACATGTAGGATGTCTGATGTGTAATTTGTAAGTGTATTTGTGTAGCGTCTGTATACGTGGTACTTATTTTTATTTAATTATTTCTAATAGTAATAATTATCTTTGGTTTACAGTGCTCGGACACAATTTGCAATTTGCAGATCGCAGTTTGCATATTTAACATTTATGTAACGTCGAAGTCCGTGTTTAGCATTATCTATATTATGCGTAGTCTACTTAAGTTTATAGCACATTTCCTTTGCAATAAATAATTTGTAACATTTAATAATAACAACGTAAAATATTCATGTATGTAGTAATAGTGTGTGTGTGTATATATATATTATGTATGCTCCACTTTTATAATATTTTCTTAAATTCTATGTTAAAGTGTTTTATATATTGTGTATTTTAGTTTACATTTTACAGTGTATAGTGTATATATATATATAGCACATTTGTGTCGCAAGCAACGTCAGATAGCTTTTTTACACAATTAATTATAACGAATACTCAAATCAGCGTAAGTAAAAAACATTGACCAGTCTCGTCAATGACGAGTAAGAAATTACAATTAGAGAAAAAGTTTTTCGATGACAATGCTCAACGATCTCTTGATTTTTACAGGGTACAATTAACTATTAGTCACAGTAAGTTAACTGAAAATATAACATTGGGTTAAACCAGACAAAAAACCGATTGTAATATTTAGGGGGAAAACGAAACACCATTGCAGTTGACTTATCCACAAGTCAGTAAATTGCAATGGCGTAAGTAGAGTTTTCGTTCTTGCACAAAACAAAGAAAACTCATTGTCAGCAAGTAAAAACGTCAAGTAAGTATGCCATTGTAATGCAATATGTACATACAGAAGTAAATATACTGTGCAACGATTCTATTTTTTCTAAAGCTAGTTAAATCTGTAACTGAGAACAGTTACAGAATTCACATTCAAAATAGCAGAGTATTTAACACGCGACATAATGATTATTTTAAGAATACAAAATTGTTATACATTTTAAATTAAATAACATTGTATAAGCGTGTACACACACACAAATATTAATCAGTGTTCAAATGTGGGGTGTAAGTGCCATAATAATAAATTAAGCTAGCATGCCAAACATATTATGGTGTATAGTAACAACTATATAACATTAAGAATATATAATATGGTAGTATAATACAGGTGTATTAGTATTTATATTTGTTGGATGTATCTTTCTCTGTACACCGTCATATAAATTGTCATTAGGTATGAGTCAGGTGACTCGTGTGCAACATTTTTCAATTATATTTTTTTACTAATAAATTCTCTATGCTTCAAATTTTGTCCATATGAAATAATACAAGTCATAAGGGTCGAATGTCGAATCAATTTACATATGTATTAAACTGTAACGACTTTTACAGTTACATTTTTCCACGAGTACAGCAACAGCTGACATTGTGATTTTCTTACAGTGTATTTTCTTTGTATATCATATTTTTCATATCCGTATATGTATATACATCCGTATCGTTTAATCCATCTTAATCTAAAAAAGTTGATCATGAAAAATTCATATAGCATTTTGTTTTTTGTTATTTTCTCAACCTTGTTTCATTTTTAAACAAGAAACTCAACTTGACTTTTTGCTTAAAAGCACAATCCTTTCAATATATATTATACACTTAATACTCTTCTCGCTTTTAAATTCTAGCCTTACAAGTGCAACGTCCTATATAAAATCTCCCCTGATTACTGACATCTATATAATTAGCTGTTGAAAAGTTGACAGTATAGCAATCAAAATACATATGCGAATAGTCAATAAAATAAGTACAAAGTACATTTTTTTCATGTTTCTTTTACGATTCTCTGAGATGACTTATATTTTTAAGCGTATACATATTATACATATCTGTTGTCTGTTCATCAATATTAGGATTTAGGATATTCATAGTATTTACTTACATATTATGTATTATGTTTTATCTATGTATATTTAACATTTTTCGATATCCCTTTACTAACCATGTAATCCTGACGTTTTATTTTATAACCCGTCTATATTATGTATTACAAATATCTCTCCCCTCTGTGAGTCAGTACTGATAATTTATGGTTTACAATGGGAATGCGTACCTTTCTTTCTCTTGTTGCCCTATCTTACGATTAAAGTTTAAAATTCTACATTGATAATTTTACCTTCCTCCTTCTCAAAGCATCTTTCGATTTGCTCGGGATAGAAATCGATGTAAACCATAAAGGTTTACTGATTTACATCGAGGTTTGTTCGAATCCTATTATAAAAGTACTGGCCGCTGTGCAAGTTGAATTTAATTTGGAGCTCATAGTGGCACGTTCCTGGGCATGATAACCGGCTATACTAACTTACATCATATATATGTACCAATATAGTGCACCCTTATTATGTGCTCATTCTTCAAGCTACAACTTATTACCCTAATTTGTCTCTATAATTAAGGTATTATGTACATAAAATTACATATTATTTACCATTTAACGTACACTTACAACTATTCGTAAGTTTATACAATAATTTTGTGTGTAGCTTATAACTATTTTCTTATATTTAAAGCAGTCTTCACTATAGTTTCCTCTACTCTCAATATACATAAATGTATTACTAATTAGTATAATATTACCTGTGCTCTACAAAAAATAATATTTTTTTGCACTAATAGCCAACGTCTTTGCATATACATAATATTATACAGTATACAAGTATTTTACATTTTTTAAACAAAAGCTGTTGTTCTACTAGTTCATTATGTTGTTATGTTATGCAAAATCTATCCTTTTAACACATAAAATAACAGAGATGGGTACAAAACAACAACAATCTAGATAATAGGGATTTAAGTCCTACGGTTACATGCAGTGTGCTCATTTTTGGTTTTATCGTGACACAATGATAATACTGGTCAGTATCAATGATTTGATATCTCATTGACAATCCGATCCACAGAAAACAGTATATTTTACGTTATGTATACACACATTTTATTTTGTGGATGTATTCTAACACTGATAGTACATATTATTATGTTGCTCACTAGACACATTAAGAACATACTGCTGTCTTTTATTCGACCGACTTTCTCATCTCATCTCTGTGAATTATGTATGTTAAGTACATACAATATGTGAGGTATCACATGGATCGTACCAAGTGAGGTATATTCACTTTTTTGCTTATTCCACTAAACGGGGTCAAGAATTATCTATCTTGAAAGTTTCAAAGCTTGGTTAAAAGTATAATTACACAGGTATTTAAACTTAAATTTATAATGTAATAAATAGAGCGCGGGAAACTTTAGATAAGAATATCTCAGAATCTACGATTCATGTGATGCCTCACATATATTTTAGTATTGGAAATTTATTTCTCACACAGAGGCCCAAGTAAACTTTTAATCCTGGTTTAATACCGCTGTGAAAGATGTAGACACGAATTTATAGGATCAAATAAGGATCCTAAACCAATTTCAACAGATTTCTATCCGAAAGTAAATATGCAGTCGGTTTATAATACAATATTTAATATTACTTCCAGTTATGCTGTATGGTATATGTATGTTAGTATGTATACAAACAAACAACATAATACAAGCGTCTACGTCTATTACTCAAGATATACGGGTATATGTATATTGTACGCATTGAATGTGTTACAATAAACATATATCAGTGGAATATCCTTTCAAACAAAGAGACGTTTAAGGTTGAGAGGATACCAAGATTTCTACTTCTTAGTCGTCATCCCTCCCACTCTCTCTCTCTCTCCAGTTGCTTGAGTGGATGGATGAGGGTGTGCATTCTGATAAAATATATACGTACATATGGTAAAACTCAAACTGTTTGCAAAGTAAGGGGACATAACTTTGGGATCTACGTACTTTTTCGCCTCTGGTCGAGCCTGGATGAATCTTGATCTGAATCTGAATCTGGTCGGTCGGTCGGGTTGCTGGTCGGGCTAATCGAAAAGTTTTTGAGGGATATCTCTCCATACAACTAAAACTACCGTTTGGATGGTAATGTAATGTCAAATGATGTAAGTTATGGGGGGAAGGGACTGTGTGAGGACTTTCAACTTTCTCCTCATACTCGATATATAGGACTTTTTTGATTCCTCACATAATGCGCATTATATCATATATTAATATATGATTTATTATGTACGTGTGCATACAGAGATATATTGTACATTATATACACATATATGCACATATGTATGTAGCTTTATTTATATTACACATGTTATAGCTAAAACACACTCTTTGTGTTGTGGAGATTCTGCTTTGATTTCTTTGTCTTTGTTTCTGTCTCTCTTCCGCTTGCTTTTATTCTTCTTCACCCTATTTTGCTGTGCTGTCACTACGTACTAAAGGTGGGCGTTCTTCACGGGAACAGGACAAATTAGTCCCAAAGTTTATGCCACTCTGCAATCTGTAAATGACGAAAGTAGATAAAAGATAAACATTAGCTTTTTATGCGGAAAACTTCAACTTGCTCCAAAAATAGCATCAAGCATCATGATGATGAATCGCACACATAAATAGAAATCTTTTAAATGTTATCCGGGAAACAAGAATCCATCTCCGATTCGGACAAATGTGGAACAAATGGAGAGATGGAAACTGTTTTTACTGCAATCAATTCTTGGGTAACATCAAGCGATAAATACCTGTCTTCGTGGACAGTTCAAAACTTCAGTCCAATGGTGGGCGGCCGTTCCAGAGCTGCTTCCACTCCCGAGTTCCAGTCTTCCTATCACCTATAGGATACAAAACAAAGACAAACCGAAAAATCAAGCTGCGTCCTTCTATTTAGTTATCAGTACAAACAATCTATTGCCAGATTCTACCATTTCATTGCCGGTAATCTACATCTGCCATATATCACCATAATGTGTGTGTGTGGCGTATGTACACCAAAAAACTTGTAAAAAACTTCAGAATCTAATCGGAAGAGACAAAGGCAAAGCCCAAAACAAAACGGTGCTGTGAGGGAATTTTTTTCCTTTACAAACTATTTCCGAGTCTAAATTTGGACCACAAAAACGACAACAATAGCGACCTTTGCCTTTGATGGTTTACAAACTCGGAATCTTACACAGAATACAGAATAATGGAACTTTCTCCAAGTTTGAGTTGTACAAAGTCAGTTATTTGCTTGTTCTAATCCGCTGTCACCTCTCTCCCATTCAGATCTTGATTTATTATCTCCAACTCTTCCTACTCACACCCTCTCGCATTACGTTATCACAAAATCATTCAAATAGTTCTAATAATTTAGGGATTTCTATTCCGTACTACTAATACTTCGTTGCTGCTTTATAGTTTTTGGTACTTTTCTTTGAAAAAGCAGCATTGTTAGCAGGAAATTCACAATCCTTCAAAATCAAAGCCCTTTTTACAAAAAAACCGTAACATTACCATAGCAATGAAAGTAAACTAGGGTAAAAGCTCAATGTGTCAAATGACCGGACTTAAAGGCCTCAAAACCATTAAAATCAATTCTAGTATGTTAAGGTTTGCAGCCTGCATTAGTCTGCAGCTTTCGCCACAAAGTAGTCTGATCCAGTGTAAAATACAAGGGTACAGATCTTTGGCAACCTATCTTTACATTTTTAACTTTCTCTTTCCAGATCATGTTGTTTATTAGTATTTGCGAATTTCCCGTTCTGCTACGATCTCCACTTCACATGCACTACGCATATATGTATACAGTAACGAGCCTAAATTCTCTATGTGCAGCAAAAGTTGAGCTTTCAACCAACCAAATATGTGGTTTTCACTAGCAAGATGAAATACACAAAGTGGTACAACAATGAGTGCTTACAGTTGAAATCTTCATCTACTTCAAGTTTCTCACTGTACGTCAATACGGATTGTTAAGAGTGTAGATTTCAAGGATTATGGATTTAATATATAGGCATTAAGTATTTCCAGACATTTAATACACATGTTTATCACTAAAATTCACAATTTGCATTGTATTTTGAACAGCAATGTTTAACATAAAGCATGTATTAGCGACGAAAAGGATGATTCTGCTGTTATATATGCAAACAGCATTAATACACGGTGTATCTGTATCTGTATCGCGAAATCGGCTATTGAGAAGGGGAGCCAACAAAACCCAGTGATGACGATCCGACGGTGTTGACTAGTCATATATTATTCACGTATCGGTTGGTAAATGATACTCTCAAAACATGAAAGGGCCCACAGAATTCCAAATTCCAAATTTGTAGAATGACAAGCGGGTGGAATACAAAGCCAACAGGATAAAGGCTTAATAAAATGAGACAAAAGGAAAATCGATGAAGACTACATTCGCACACAAACACACACACGTGCGTCTCTGCCAAAATACTGTGAGTTTCTCCATACATACACAGTTCTGTGGTACATATCTATGTATGTACATTGTACTGTACAACCTTTTGGCTCTGCTTTCAACGTATGGTTTGTCATTCACCTTGGTACAAAAAGTCACAGATATAGTTTCTATGTGAGTGCTACATCATGACTATTTCATCCTATACAAAGATGATGATGCAGAGACCAAGAACCAAAGGCCACCAAACTCTGTGAACATTGAAAATCCTACTTTACAGAGACAGGGTTATAATATTCACATTTGTATGAATATTATTATCGCAGTTTATATTCAAACTCCCCCAAATTTATGTGTATCTCTTTTTCAGTTCCATTTCTCGCACAAAGGTTACTTTTCCTCTGAGTACACTTGTTTATTTCCGTGAGTTCGTCCTTAAAATTCCGATATGCCGATATTTTGCAAAACGTTTTAATTCAGGGCTTCATTCTATACACCGGAGAAAGGTGAAAGATAAAATGCGTACTACATACATAAAACTATTTTTTGATAAAAATGAAGGTTAGTTTTTCTCTACCATTGCGAAAAAACAAATTTTTATTCAATAATAACTTTTTGCGGTGCTTTTAATGTCTATTTGTTTAACTTATTTTCCGGAAAAGACGGACTAAAAATTATTAAATTTCTACTTGAGTGTCAAACAAAGAAAAGAAAGTAAGGCAGTCTGTTCC
>JAQIVE010001941.1:0-22018 GCA_034698285.1 Sminthurinus bimaculatus | reverse complement strand
CAGTCATCTTCTGCCCATTGAACGGCCGCCGTGCCCTCAAACTCCGAGTCCCCTCTCGTTAGCTGCAATCAATACACCCAATTGACACCCGTCATTAGTCAATTAAGCAAGTCGGGAGTCAACCACCCGTTTGAATTCCTTCGTCAACCACCACCACACCACACAAATTCACACACACGCACATACACACACACACATACAAAACGTCTGCATCTTTTTTCCAGGCAGTCAGTCGTGCCTATCTCAAATCACAGAACACCGAATTCCAGCCTGCACTCATCCCATTCATTTGTGGAACAAAAAACTAGTTGCCGAGTCTGCTGGAATTTGTGGAATTCCGGAATTCCAGCAGCTCCTCTTTCTCTAGTCAAGTCTGCTCCGATTCACACACACACACACACAAGCATTCCGATTCCCTGAATTCAGTGTGCAAAAATGTTTGGGTGGCGTTTTGGAATTGGAAAAATGTCGGCTTTTTCCATTCCAGCACTTGGAGCATTTTGAAATGGAAGCTAAATTGGAGTTGTTGCCTTTATTTCTTTATTTCGCCCTGAATTTTACATTCCCCCACGTGAAAAGGTTAATGAGCACTTAATCAAGTCATTAAAAATTTGAATGGGACAAAATAAATAAATGAATAAATAGATGGATGGGAATGACGAAAGGCTGTTGATCTGATGTTGAATGAATGACACGACATGATGGCGGATTGAAAGGAAATTTGAAATGACTAAATATACAGAAATAAGCGGTTAAAGTCAGAATGAATTGACTTCATAGACTGGGGAAAAGTGAAAGTCTGCAGTGGGAAAATGGTGTTTTGTGTTGTTGGGCTTACTTTGAATGAGGATTTCAAGTTGTCATTGGAGGGATTGAGTGTGGATGCCGTCAGATAAGCGTCAACGTCCTTGAGCTCCTCATCAAAGCGGGCTTTCAGCTCCACCGTCCCTCCCGTCCCGGGTAATTTTGAGCTCAGCCGCACTGTCAACGACTCCCCGCTCTCGTGCTCCAAAAACACCCCGCCGCCCAACCTGTCAACACCAACACCAACAACAAATACATTCAACGTATCATTAACTTGTCTTTCATGATCCTCCAGATTCACACATTCTCATTATCCAATTTAATTACCATCAAAATTCCTAAAAAAAAGTCAGCCATTTTTTACCGCATCATTTTTAGTTTTAAAAGGAGTGAAAGCATTTTTTACTCCAATTTAAATTTTGCTCCGTTTTGCACATCTGTTTCCGCTCCACTGTCATTTTGAATGTCAAACACCACCTTTCACCACTTTCCCGGTGCTTCAATTAGCATTTACACGGAAATCTGGAACTTTGTGTCATGTTTTCATTTGAAATTCAATTCAAGCTATCTAGTGCTCATTTGCATTTTCTGGAATCCCATTTAATTACCATCAAAATTCCAGCGAATTGCTGTCACTGTAAGTTTTATTTTCCTTGTTCAATTTTCCTTGGATTTTGAAAGTGTATTGACGCATTGATTTTTGAAAAACAGTCCAATTTTAAAAATAATACTGGTGTAATAATCACAGGGAGAAAGTGAAGGAGAGAAAGTAAAGTAAAGTTGAGTTGACTCACCGGGCGCCGGTCGTTTCAAAGGCAAGAAGAGAGTCGATGCGGGTGATGGAGTCGAGCGAGGGGACTTTGTTGTGGACTTTGAGTTTGACAAAGTTTTCGCGGGGCAGTGGACTGGATGAGTGGAGGATGAAGTACGAGGCATTGCACTCGAGTCCAAAGTTATTCCACTGCTCAATCAGCCAGCCCATCCGAAGGTCCACCGAACCCCCGGGATTTTTACCCGTCACTATCGCCTTCCGGACATCCAGCAGCCCCGAACCCAGTCTGCACCAAACAAATGTTTATGTTACATTTTCTAATTGTTTCTACATACACATACGCTAAGTTCAGTTAAATTGGCTTCCTTTTTGCTTTTACGTGGGAGTTTTGGGCTTTTTAAGAAAAACTGTGCGGACTTTTGATTCTCTTGGAAATTCACGTTAAGCTCGGAAATCGGAATATTTTTTTTCTTTAACTTTTTAAATTGAACATTAAGCCTTTTAAATCCGGATTTAACCATACATACATACCGTAGATCTAGATTGTTTGTAAACCTCATTTAAGAACAAAAGTTGAATATTTGATCCAAAAATCATTTTACAGTTTTTCAGCATTTCACAATTTTACTGTAGTCAAAAACAAAGGGAAAGTCTCGAAAATTGGGCTTTCAGTTGAAAGTCAAAGTGAAAGTACAAGAATTGGAGGAATGGAGGATACTTTTTTCCAAGGCAATTTTTAGGGGGATGAATTCTCCAAATGTAGTTTCCACCTTTTTGTAGGCAATTTATTATTATGTGGAAAAAGGAGAAGCCAAATAAAATCAAAGTCAAAGCCAAAGTTTGGGATGGCCAGAGAAAGAACAAAAATGTGGGGGAGAAAGCCGAGAAAGTCACAAGTCACCAAAGTAAGTAAGTAAGTGTGTAAGTGTTGGGGGAGTTGAGAGGAACTTGTTTGAGGAAATTGACTAGAAGAAGCAGCCAAAAGTCAGAACGGGGTTCCCCCCTCATACAATATATCTTGCCCCCTTCTCCATATGCAGTATACATGGAGAAAGTGAGAGATCAAATTGGTTAAATAATTAACTCGCAGCATTTGTCAATAAAGAAAATAGTTTTTCCGCTTCTTCTTCTTCTTCTTGTCCAGGAGGGGAAAGGCAGCTCTGGAGTTGTTGGAGGGAGCAATAAAAAGAAGCCTGGAAAACTCTCGGGCAAGTCGTTAGACAAGCCGATGGTGGAAATAAAAAAATAGTTGGGAGAGAAAGCACCAAAAGGTGACTTTCCCCTGCTCTTCAATATGTACAGATCTTCGTACTTACTCTAGAGAACCATCTGCCTCAAATTTTGTAAAGGGAGTCCACGGGCTCTTCCCCCGGACTTTAAGTGTGTGTTCCACCCGCCCTTGTTTTTTTCCCGCCGATTTCCTATCCCCCTCGTCGTCATTCTCATTTTCATTGTCATTGTCATCCGTTTCTTCTTCTTCCTCCTGTTCCTCCTCCTCGTTTTCGTTGTCACCGGGATTCGCGTCAAGCGGCCGGGCCTCCGTCACGACGGACAATTCGAGTGCCTCCCAGTTTTTGTACGGGGTGGCAATCTTTGAAATTTTCAAAAAAAATTATTCGTCCTTGATTAAAAATGCAAAGTTCAAAGCGGGTACAGTAATTTGTAATTATGCTTGGAATTTCGTACCTTGATGTCCAGCTCCTTGAATTGGCGCTGAGGGAGGTTGACAAAGAGGCTGGCTGTCACCCGCTCGTTGCCTCCATAGTCGATGGTTCCCTGGGCGTTGACGGCATCCGTCGTCTTTCTCACCGTCCCCGTCACATTACCCCGAGTGTGCCGCCGATAAAAGGTGTTCGAAATCGTTCCTTTCACCTTTGTGAGCAAGCAACGAGAAACGAAAAAGATAAAGCATCATGCATACATTATACATACAATCACGCTGATGACTTTCTCTTTGTACCCAAACCATGCAAATAGCAGCAGTCAAGTCAATTAGATTTTGATTAGTTTTTTCCTGCACTTTTCTTGGCTTCTGCTTTCTTACAGTATGCAAAAGGATTAAAAATATAGAGGGGAGTCTTAGTCACCCTTTTTGAATATTTTCTATGGAAAAGTGCAGGGGTATGTATAAGAATGAGCTTTGAAAATTTGTATGGAAGTCAGAGAGAAAGACTGACTTGAGTCGGCCATTTTTCTTCCAGGAGAGACTCGACATCAATCTGGATTTCCCGCCTGCCATCCTCCCCGCTTGAAATGGTGATGAGGGAGGTGACAGTCTCCTCTGATGATCCTGATGATCCTTCCGCCACCTCAAAATTACCTTTGATTTTTATCGTCCTGCCGTTTGTTCACCAGTAACCATTCATTCATTCAGTTTTGTTCCGGGAAAAGAAAAGAAAAAAGCAAATTTTACTATGGCAAACACTGTTTTTTTCAAAATCAAAAGAAAAAAGGACTCACTCATAGTTTTGAATGGGGGACTCAATGTTGATTTCAAAAAGCCCGGGCTCCAGGAGAAAGTTGGACTCGAGTTTGCCCACCCCGGAATTGCTCAGCTCAATGTCCACCGTGTACATGTCGTCGGGCTCGTTGTGGGCGTACATGAGTTGGGCGTACTGCTCCTCAAAATCCTCCAGGGGCGTGTGCAGCTCCGCCCGGGTTCGCAGGTAGTTGCTCCTCTTTTCCCACGTCCCGCTGAACGAAACCTAGGAAAAAAACGCCAAAATTTGGGAAATTTGGTTACCATGGCGACCAAAAACAACGTTTTTTGAAAAACGTGACACCCTACTAACCTGCTCATCGTGCTTGTTGTAGTTGGTGGCCAGAAGGTTGAATTTCTTTTCCTCGGTGCCCAGCTCCAAATTGGACTCAAAACCCAGGGAAACGGGCTCCGCAATATGGGGCACAGTGAGCCGGGTGGCCAAGGACTTGGTCAAAAGTTCATTCTGTACAAAAAAGGTAAAATTTCAAAATCTTCCAAAACAGGTCAAATTTTAAAATCTGTCAAAAAGGTAAAATTTCAAAAATCTTCCAAAAAGGTAAAATTTCAAAATCTTCCAAAAAAGGTCAAATTTTAAAATCTGTCAAAAAGGTCAAATTTCAAAAATCTTCCAAAAAGGTCAAATTTCAAAATCTTCCAAAAAAACGTCAAAATGGCCCCCTTCTTTTTCAAAACTTACGCGAAGGTTCCCGCTGATTTGCAGGGCCTCGGCGGAAAATGCCACGGCGGCGGATTTGTAAGGGAAATCGTTCGGGGAGGAAAGTTGGTCCTCGGGAATGTCCTCGTACTCCAACTTGACCTCCTGGGCCCAGGAGATGGGCGAGTAAAAGTGGAACAGCTGACTGTTGGGCACGGTCAAAGGGGGCTTTTTGGTGGGCCCCGACCCCCTCGGGGTTTTCTCCCCGTGGTCGTCTTCGTCTTCGCCTTCGCCCTCGTCTCCTCCCTGATGTTCCTCCCCTTCCGCGGGTTCTTCCTCATCCCCTTCTTCCGCGTCCTGGGAGTCAAAGGCCAAGGCCTCCAGCAACACGTTTTGGTCGCCATAGCGAATTACGAGGCCGCCCTGAAAAAAAATGAGGGGAGTGAAGGAGATAATTGCTCATTGCTCATGGTATGTATTGCAAATCCAAAGCCAATTTACATACATATTTCTTATAGGTAGAATGCACAACTTTTTCCACTTTCTCCGGCAACTTTCTCCAAGGCGCTTATACCCATACGTATACACAAATTAATATGAGTTTCGTGCCGCTGCCTCTATTTTGCTCTCCGATGCTTCGAAGCAGATTATTTTACTCTTTTCTCAAATCGCCTCGCTTTCTCCATGTTTCTCCCGGCTCTGCTAGGCGTTCTAGGATTAGAAATCTCGACAAAGATTTGTATACATTTGTGGAACAGGAATAACAAGGGAATTTTTCGCCCACCATTTCACAAGGAATATAATATCTCGGCTGTCTTCATCTCCGTCTCGGCATGGCGTCCAACTCATCGTATTTTGTACCCCCACAGGAAAAACAACAGCCAATTCATCCATCCATCCATCCATCCATCTGCACATCCATTTTTTTGACAGATATTGATGTCCATCCGAGATGGAATATTAAAGGTGGCTGATGAATCCACTTTTTCTTACTTACGGCCAACCAGAAGCGCATCATGCAGATTAAATCTTTAGACTCATATGTATATTCAGATTGAGATTGAATAACCCAAAATTTTGGGGTAAAACCCGCCGTTTTAATCTCGGAGAAAGTTCTCGGATTTCTACAGTATAAAATAAACCGATGTAAAAAGTCTCGATTTAATACAGAGTTTGTGCCAATTTTCGAAGTTTTGCTCAATTTACTCGCTTGATTTCTCATATCAAGGTGAAAGCTGCCTATTTTTGCTGAAGTAGGGGGAAATGATGAAAAAACCCGGAAAATGTGCACAATAATCTTGATCTATCTCGTTTTTGCTCTGTGTACAAAGGAAATACTTTACGAATTTTGGCGTGGGTTTTTGATGCTTGATATGATATTTTGTTTTATCCTCACGAAGCGTATCAGGATATTAGAAAAAGTGGGAAAAGTCGTGTACGGTGTGTGTCCAAGGAGAAAGTTCTTTGGGGAAATCAAACTCCGCGTTGACTACATACTAAAGCCAGCCCAAAGAAAGGAAAGATTTGCTTTCTCTCTTGGAGAAAGCAAAAATGAAAATGAGGGAAGAAAGTGTGTGGGAAAGGTATAAGAAAAATATATATATAAGGAAATAGTGGCATACTTGTTTCCAGTCGGAGCCGCTCCGCCACCTCGAGTTGACACCAATGTTGTACA
This sequence comes from Sminthurinus bimaculatus, assembly GCA_034698285.1. NCBI lineage: Eukaryota > Metazoa > Arthropoda > Collembola > Symphypleona > Katiannidae > Sminthurinus > Sminthurinus bimaculatus. Next base: position 15,630 of record JAQIVE010001941.1, on the reverse strand, counting down.
GAGAATTATCGGGCATTACGGCGGGCGTGAGGTTGATTTCCAGCTCGAGGAGACTCGGGAATGGCGTCGTGATCGTTATTTTCTCATTGAATCGAAACACATCCTAAGATAAAGAGAAAGTCCATATACGTATACCCAGAAATCAAATGAAGCCAAGACAAAGACAAAGACAAAGATAGAGAGAACAAACAGACAGAGAAAAGACGGCAAAGAAAATACAGAGAGAGAGAGAGAGAAATAATCGCCATTATTGGCTTGGCCTTCTTCAGTCTTCGGACTTTGAGGGAAACTTTGGCTGTTTCTTTTTCTTTCTGTGCTTTGTTTCTTGTGTGGCTGTCCCAAGATGAGAAAAGGGCACTTAATGGTTTAAGTATGTGTGGGAGCGGCTTAGACGAGCTTAGACCATTGAGATTGAGATCCAGCTCGCATCATATCATATCATATCATACACTCATCACATCTCTCTGCTTTCTGTACTTTCTCTCTCGTCTTCTTTTATTTTCCTTAGTTAGTTAATGTGGATGGCGGAGGATGGTGGGTGGTGGGGGATTATGACTTACGAGGAGATGTAATTCGCCCGAAACATTGATAGGACCTTCACGTAGGAGGAGGGAGAGTCCGAGATTGAATTTATTGTCCCGCTGCTCCAGACTCACCGTCGACCGGATCGTGGGGTAAACCGCCAAGTCCAGCTCCACCTGGGCACTCAATATCTTGGCCACCGCGTCCTCCTCGTCCACCTCCGACTGCTCACCCTCCACCTTGTACCCCACCTACATAGTGCATAAAAATCACAGGTCAAAAAACCACCCTTTAATTTCGTTTCATTCCTATTTAATTTATTTTATTACATTCCCCTTGTACTTTTTTACACAAAGAGAAAGTCAAAGGGTTTCTCAACTAATAAGAATTAGTCATAATGCTCATTGTCTTTGTTCCTGGTCTAATTTGGATGGTTCCTTTTTATTCCCCTTGTACAGCCACTTAAATAAGGGAGTCTCTCCGCCCTCAAGACCAAGACGAGGCCATTATTGCGCGATTTCACGGCTAATTTAACCCCAGAAAAGGCCGTCCATGATTCGGCGGTGGCTCGTTAGCTCTACCAGCCCATCACATGATTATTACTATTACTAGGACTTTCTCCGAAACATCTACATAATGCTTTCTCCTACTTTCTCCCGGGCCAATTTTGATTGCTTCCGTGTTCCGTTCAAGGCGGGTTTTTATTATTTCGGGGAAATAATAATTAAACATGTGTGTGTGTGCCCGGGTTCCGAACGGATCTCGGGTTTAATCTCCATCTCGATCAAATGAGCACTTTGTCATTTTGTTGCCTCAACATTCAGCATTCAAGTCAAAGTGAAAGGCAAAGTGAAAGTTGCCGGGAGAAAGTATCAATCTGTTGAGTGCAACATGAATCCCCGCCAAAGGAAGAATCTGTAAAGGAGCAATCACTGTCAATTGGAAGGAACGACGAACGACGAGTCGTCAAGTCAGCCATGTGTTAAATACAGATAAAACGAGGATTCCTTTGTTCCTTCTAGTCCTTTCTCTTTCCATGGAGAAAGCTGGAGAAAGTCACCTAGTCAGTCAGTCATTCATTCACCGAGTCATTAGGGGGAATCAGAAAGAGAGCTTTTAATTGCCTCTTAAAGATGGCTGGAAAAGAGGGGCGAAAGTCATAAAAATGGAGTAAAATTTCACCACGGCTTTCTCCACCATACTTTCACCGATACATTTTGAGTTTTACGGCGGGCTCGTTGCCATCAAGCAACAAATTAGACGACAACGGCATAAAATGTACGATAGAAACTTATTGAAAAGTGAAAGTCAAAGTAAAAGTCTTTTTCAGTATTTTTTTAATGGGTAATTATCTGCTGTCTTTTTCACTTTTATTTTGATTGCATACGTGAGCGGTTTCAGGAGCAACAAACAACAGTAGAAAAAACGGGAGAATACTGGGAAACAAAGAGACCTGTTTATCATTGACCCAGAGGACGGCCTGACTGTGGATTCCGCTCTCCTCCTCCAGCGCATTTTTTAGGATCATGCCGAATTTCTCCAGCTGCTTCAACGGGGTGCTCGCATCCACCCGAATTTCCATGGTTTTTAGGGATTCCACGAGCCACTCGCATTTCCCGTTGACTCCCTCCTCGTTTACCTCCACTTTGATCTCGGCCTACAAGAAGTCCAAAAATCAAAATGAATACACAAAGGGAAAAAACAATAGACCAAAATTTCCCACGATTTGCACTCATTCATTTTTTCCAGCCTCAGAAAAAAACCTCAAAGCTTCAAATACAAAACAAAGACAAAGGTGAAAGTTGTAATTCGGTGGGAACAAAAGTGAAATCACCTTTCATCTTATTCCGCTAGTATTTGTACACTGTACACATTGAAAAGGCAAATATTTTGCGAGCATATGAATACATGCATTGTAAACCGGCAAAATATTTTGTGCTTTCTTTTTTACCCAGGAGAAAGTTAAAGAGAAAGTCGGCTTTCTTTCGATTGTCTTTGTGTTTTTTGTGGCTGATTTGTTTTACCTGAGAACTATCGATTTTGGCCAGGGCGTTAATATTCTTGAGCGGCATCCAGGGACTGGTAAAGGTAAAGTGGGCTTGGAACTCTTCCCAACTGGTGAGCTCGAGTGCGGTCTCGAGGCCAATGACGACCTGCGGCCACCCTAATTGACATGCAAACCGACTGCTCTCCTCGCTAAACGCGTAGCTCATACTCCCAAATATCTTGTCGTACTTGGGGTCCGACGTCGTTATGTCAAAGCCAAGGGCACCATCCTCCTCGAACCGCGGCGTCCCTGCACAAAAACACACCAAAAAACATATACAATAAACAAAAACGTTTGACACAAACTCCGGCCTTCGTCCATTAGTAAAACACAAACTGTACTACAAATAATGGAAAGTTGAGGGGAATTTTGGAAAATGCTTTCTCTTTTTCTATATACAAACATTCTGGAGAAAGTCACGTGTCAAAGGGGATCTTTTTCCTATGCAATAATGTGCATTGTAAATTTTCCATGAATACATACTCCCTTTTGCATGGCAACTTTGCATTGTTTAGCTCAATTTTTGTTTGCTTTCTCCAGCAGTTCTCCAGCCTGTTTCTGTTTCTGTGTACTTATGGGGCTGCCATTTTCACTCTAATTAGATGTTATTCGGACCGATTACCCGGGCAAGTCACTGTATTATTCATCGGCTCTTTAAATAGTCTCTCCAGGAGCATCAGCATCATCCGAAGAATAACCAACTCGAGGACTCTCCCTGGACATGAAATGGAAATGAGAGAAAGCTGGAGAAAAGGAGCAACTGGAGGAGGACGAAGCTGTTTGGTTGTGCGTGCTTGGGATGCTCTTGTTGTCCTACCTTGTCTTTTCGGCTGGAGAAAGGAGACAAAGTACCCATTCAACTTTACATTTAGTTGTCTCTCGAGCTGTACTTTCACTCCAACCTTGGAGTGCCACGGAGAAAGCCAAAGCCAACGCAACACAACGCCAACCAATTGTGGAGAAAGTCATAATAATTCAGTTAAGAGATTATGCGGCGTAATGGGGAGGGCCAGAGAGACCACCGCCGAAATTAGATACAAAACGTGGTACTGTACGGAGAGAAAGCAAAAGAGAAAGCAGGAGAAAGGGGGTGAAGGGAAAGGGGGTGGTTTTTTCCCTTTTACCCGTAATGGTGATGGAATACTGAAGATTTTCCAAGTAAAGTCCCGCCACGGCCAGAATATCGGCGTCCTCCTGGTGACCCACGATGGCCTGCAAATTCATGTTTTGGTAGCCCACAAACGGGGTTTTCACCCTCAGCTCCGCACGACTCGACAAAACTTGGTCCAGGGTCCGGGGCAGCAGCCAATGGCTCCCGATACTTATTTCCTTGTCCGAGGGCAGCTAAAACAGTAAAATTCAAAAAATTATGCATTTTTTGAAAATTTTCTATTTTTTGAAGAAAACCATTTGGGATTTTTTAATTTTTACCTGGATGTCAACGTCAGTTTTTAGATGCAGGGGTTTGTACTGATTGTGGTTTAAATTGAGCCGAACTGACTCGAGGGATGGAATCGTGCTAGTAAAGTTGGCCTGGAGGCTGTAAGTAAAGGGGGTGAATTTTCCCGCCGCCTTTTTTCCCGGGCTTCCTTGGTTTTTCCTTGATCCACCACCACCACCGTTTCTTTGAACCGCCAGATTGTCATCGTCATCCTCTTCTTCTTCTTCTTCTTCCCCACCCTCTTCAGCTTCACCACTGGGGTTGCTTTCGTCCTCATTTTCACCCTCACCCTCCTCCGTGACGAGTTTACTAAATGTGGAGGTGAGGGCTCCCGCCAACTTTTGACGAACGCCCCAAGTCCCGTTGAAACTTACAAAAAGCGTCTCGTCGCCCACGAATTCAAACCTGGAAAATTAAACCGGATTTAAAGTTTTCTCGTATTTAAATGTTTGTACAAAAAGTACAAAACAAAGGATGTAAAAAATCACAGTCAAAATATCCGGGCTAAAAATAACCGATTAGATTGGCAGACATTTGTTTTTCCTGCTTGTTGTTTGCTTATGGGAATTTGCGTGGGACTGCAAAATGCGCCCACGCATGTCCCACTTCTCAAGAAATGTGATGAAATTTCCACCTGTCACATACATATACAGGAATCTTCATATCCATAATCTCCAGGAAAAACAGGTTAAAAACTCCATTTTCACGCGCATTCAAATGTGAGTGAGACAAAAGCAGTGACGACAATGCAAAGTCAAAATAAAGTAAAGTAACGACGCAAACATTTGTCTTCACTCTCCGGATTTTCCTCCCACGACAAAAAACAAAACAGACTAAATTTCAATCCTGTTTTTCAGCCTCTTCATTTTTTCTCCAATGACTAGAACTAAATTTTACTCTTTTTTTAGCACGCTAATTTTTCGTCTTTTAAATTTTTGCGTACTTTTAACACGTAGGAAAAAGATCCAAAAATTCCGTGTAAGCTCATCATTTTGGTAGTAAAACAAACAAGAAAAAGGAAGGTAGGTGGAAAAATGGAATGGAATAATAAGCCATCATAATATGGAGATGAAAAAGAGAATAAAAGTTGTCGAGGTGTGTGATGGGAATATTCACCACAGCAACGACAACGGCATTGTCATACAGGCACACGGCACACATACAGTGTAGTCAAAGTCATAGAGTGTGTAAAAATTTCCATGATGTAAAATTTGACAGAATATCTGAGCATGGAACAGGGGGAGAGGAGACAGAGACAGAGACAGAGACAGAGACGGGATTAAAATATTATGGAATTTCTAGGACGGATGTGCAAAAGTACACTATACATACGTATGAAGTACGAAGCAGCTGGAGAAAATGTGAGAGTGCAACGAGGAGAGCTTGACGTGCAGTCACTCCATTTCTCCCCTCTCTCCATGAACTCTACTCTACTCTGCATTCACACACGAATTCACATTAGAAATACATGTGTACCGTGTTTCACCTCCATTTCATTCATTGCACTCTTGTAAAAAATTCAGTTTTACTGTATTTTCACCTAAAATTCTGCAATTTTACCCGGATTTTGAATAAAAAGAAAAAAATACAAAATTAACAAAACTTCCAGTACCTAGAAGCCACAGTCGCGTTTTTTAGGCTGGCAAACGGCGTCTGAAGCTGGATTAATGCCCGATAGGCTTCCGTCTCCTCGGCCGCATCCGGGTCTGGAACAAGGTGAGCATTGACATGCAAATGATTCCGATCGTCCCACTTGACTCTTCCCGTGAGCACCCGCGCTCCGTCATCTACCCGCAAAAAAACAAAGAAATTCGGAGAATTTCAAGATTAAAACAGAATTTTAAGGCGCCGTTGATTTCTCTATTCAATTTTAAAATCATTATCATCAACGTTGATGGAAAGTAAACAGAAAAAAGATTTTTCAATGGTGAATGCGTACCCGGGTTAGTGTTATAGTCGCCGCCAACGAGAAACTGTCTTCCGGGTAGGGTGAGGACAAGTTCGGATCGTCTCAAGTGGGGCCGTTGGGAGTCGAGGAAGAAGTCTAGGAGGAAGTGCTTGCTCTTGTCCCGGGTGGCGTCCCACTTGTAGTCCAGTGTGAATAACTGCATCCCGTCCTGGTGCGAGGCCTTGGTGCTCATGTAAATGTCGGCAAACTTGCTGCGAAAACGGGGTGATCAACCCACAATTTATCATTTATCCACCTTTAATGAACTTTTAAATCTCGGCCCACTAAGAAATTATCAAGATTTATAAGTTACGTTTATTACACCCCGAGAAAGCACCAAGTCCAAGACACACACATATGTATACATAGAGAAAGTAAAAGTAAAAGTGAAAGTAATAGCAGATACTAGAGAGAGAAAGTACCAGGAGAAAGCTTCCCCTCACATTTAGCATTCATGTAGTACCAGTACCAGAAGAAGTAGTAGTAACAGTACCAGTACATAGTAAACAGCCGTCCAACTCGGGAGAAAGTCGTCTCACTCGCTTTCTCTCTATCCTGTTTACTCACATCCAACTCCAACTTTCTCCAGTACTTTCTCCCATCTCCACATCCTACGGATTCTTTCCGTCTTCTTCCTCTCCGCGACGCACGTACACAACTTTGTGCACGTCCACACGGCTTTTACTTCGTCGTCGTCGTCTGGATATCTACACGGGAAGCGGAGGTCGCCCAGCGAGTCGAGCACAGCATGCAGATTGCAACAAGAAGGGAAATATCTCAAGCATTTGCTAGCCTTTCTCCGCTTTCTCCGGTACTTTCTCCAGGACGTTCTCCCCCTGTTCGGTTTTCGGGTGACAACTCATACGTTACACCCTTTATATGCCGGGCAAGACGTGGATGTACGTTGTACGTACGTGCACAAAGAGCCATCGTCTCCATTTTAGGCCATATCACGCCTCCTTCTTCTTGCTGCCTTTTGCTTTGTTGACGGCGGTGAAAGTCGAAGTGAAAGTACATATGGGTCGTATGTAATGTTTCCATCTCAATACTCGGCTCGCTTCCGTGTTCGCTGTGCCCATGTATGGACGTAGACAAGCAAGGATAAAGAGTGCGGAGAATGCGGAGAAAGCAGAGCAAGTTGTAACATCAGACACAGGAGAGAGACAGTTACATTCCGCCGGATGGCTTTAAATGTATCTACATACACCCAAAGTCAAAGCCAAAGCCAACGTCGAAACCACGATGCAAAGATCAATAAAGGGATGAAGACGAAGACAAAGGGCGGTGAAAGTAAACAAAAGATTTAAGCCAGTGGTGCAGGAGCAGCAGCAGCCAGGAGTCTAGTTAAGACTGAAAAATTATCTATTCATCAAGGTCATATTTCATTTTAGCAGCACATGGAGAAAGTACGGGGGAAAGTACGGTGAAAGCGGGAGAAAGCACTTATGAAAAATGCAAATCATGCATCACCCCATTTAGATAGATACATATACATGTAGTTTGATAGCCAATTTGACGAATTGACTTGAGGCTTGACTCACGAGCTAAAATCGGTTTGGATGACACATTTGAACCCGGCGTCCGTCTCCACCTCCGCACTCACAAGGTAGATCACTTTGGCCTGCTGGAGACTCGCGTGCAGTCGATGTCGCTTCCCCTTCATCGTCTGACTGTGACCGAGCTCAATCGAGTTGATTTTCGAGCCGTACTCCGTCTACACAAATACAAAACAACAAGCAAGATTCAGGGTATTCAGATTAATCTGTACTTTTGTATTGTATGGGAGATGAACTCACGCCAAGCTGGATTTTTGTCTCTTTTTCGTCCTGATGGACCAGATGGGCGGTCAGCTTGAGGGGGTCTGTGCTTTTGGTCTGAATAGCAAGCCGGACAAACTTGTTGACCAGGTGTCGTCGTCCCTTGTCGTGGTAGTCCACCGCCAGCGTCACATTGTTTGACCCGAACCAGTCCACGTTGAACAGCGACTGGAGAATTCAACATCCCAAAAATAAAAAACAGTGGGTGGAAGTTTGCAAAAAATTGAGTTTCCAGCAGGATTGATAAAGGAAATGCAAAAGGGAAGCGGAGGAGATAAAACGGGAAGTGGGCGGGTAAAAAAGTAGACCGGAAGTAGGAGTTGGGTAAGGTTGACATAAATTACATGTACACGGAAGGGAAAACGTTATCTTTGTCCGCATATGTATCTTGTTCCTTTCTACGGATATACATGTATACAATACGCATTAAACCAGGGAAATTAAATATCCTCTGCAAGAAAAAAACCCAGTGTAACCATGGAGACCGCGCAGTCTTAATTTCTCCAGGCACTCGATAGCAGACTGGAAGAGAGATGAAGAGGAAACGGAAAGACACAATTTTATATGCGGGGCAATAATGAGGAATCCTCCCGGATTTTTTCTCGCCCGCTGTCTGGGTTTTTGTAAAATCTCGGATCGGATTTAATTGGATACGTTCTGCCGCTTTTTTTGTTTTGTATAACATGAACTCACAGGTCAAAAATGAAACGGCGAATTGTCGCCTGTCTAGTATCAAGTTGATTTTGAATTCATGGTTCATAGTTAGTTACGTTGAAAAAGTATTATTTATTTTTTTGCAAAAATATTGTTAATTGGGAAGAAATGAAAAGTTGACTTTTTGTTTAAAATCCCCGTAAAATTTTTCAATTTCTATTGTACGATTTTTTTGCATCCGGCAAAAATGCCTGACACACAGTGCATTGTTAAAATACTGGCGGAATTTCGGGATGAGTCAAGTGGCCCGTAAAAACAAAACAAAACAAGCGGAAATGGGGGGAGTAGAGGACAAACAAGGAGGCGTCAAGTCAAGTATATCTGTGCATGATATGATATCACGTATGTATGTGTATGTATGTGTCATCATTATTTCTGCTTGCAGTTGTAAAAGTTGACATGGATGCACAATGGCCATTTCCATAATATGTTTTACATGTGCATATAAATGTTGACTCACCTCGTAGATGCGGTGAGTTTTCTCTTGGAGGTGAAGTGTAAATTTGAGGGGCTCCTGATTGACGAGCGTAATATTCCATCCAATTTGCAGGAACGTCAGGACTCCACTCCCTCGCACAAAGTATAACGAACTTGCCAAATTCCGGTCTGCTCTTCACATACACACAACACAGCAGCGTGCAATTCCATCATCCATTGAGAAGTCAGAGCCAGAATTACAGTCAGAGTCACAAAACCAAAAAAAGGGGGAACGACGACGGGGGGAGCAAAAAAAGAAAAAATAGAGAGAGAGAGATGTTAAAAAACGAAAAAAGTGTGTGGAAAAAATGAGTTTGCTTGTTTAACTTCATGCCTCAGTGAAATCATCTCATACATAGTTATGTACACATAATACAATACAATACAGCAACACAACTGACTGAAAAACTCTGCTCAGCTCATCTCAACTCAACTCAACTTCAACTTCAACTCTGATCCTCACTTTCCCTTTTGTCATCCAACATGTATGTAATACGTAATACAATAGCCCGGCAAAACCTGGAAATATCCAGACACGACACGATACGACAGACAACCAGGAGAGAAAGCTGGAGAAAACTCCAGGATTTCTCCCCTCTTTCTCTTAGTTTAGTCAACTCAACTTTTTTTTTCTGATGCACCAGAAGTAGAACCAGAACCAGGACTCGGCTTCCCCATACGTATTTCCCTCCATCCATCCAGACCCAACTTTGCCCCTCTTGTCTATGCATGAGTGCCCGGGATGGGGGAAAGCAGGAAATAACACGGATATTACATCATCTCATCTTTTTCGGGCAAGTTGCGCTTTTTTTCCTTTCCACGGATCGAATCTCGAATCATCATCATCATCATCATCATGATCGTGATTATCATGGTGAGATTGAGATTGAATGAGTCGAGAGATGAACTGAGCTGAGCTGAGCTGAACAACGTGCCGAGTGTTGGAGAAAGTAGAGGAATAATATGCGTATAAATATATATATGGAGAAAGTGCAAGTGCCTGGGGCGTAGCGGAGGTTAATTGCCGACTCCAAGTTGTGTCCTCGTGTCGTCAGTCCCACATCCAGCCCCACATCGATCTGCTTCGACAGTTGCGTGAGGCGGAAGAGACCCTGCACCTTCCGCCCCTCGTGAGTCTCCCCCCACACGAACAAGTGGTGCAATTTTAACGCCGTTCGGTCGTTCCAGGACGGACCCGGCCCAACTCGAACTTCCGTTTCCGTTTCAAGGCCATCCTCATTTATCTACACCAAAAAAGTGTACATTAAATCTCCAGATATCCTTGATTCATTTTTGGTGTATTTTTTTATTTACCTGGTGTCTCCAACTCGCGTCCAGATTGTAATCCGGGAATTCAGAAAGCTCCAGGGATATGGAGGCGTCCGACCTCCGGAGAATGGGGCTTCTGGTGGTGCTAAGACCCCCGCCCCCGGGGCCTATTTGATTAGCCCCTATTTTCCACCTAATTGTCTCGCCCTTGCCCCCGGCGCCCGAATTTCGATAGTCCGCGTCACAAGAGAGGGAGAGGGAGGAGGCGTTTCGGAAACCCCGAATGTCCAGGTTGTAATTTGCCTCCCTCCGCCACCGTAGAAATCCTTTTCCTTCGAATGACGTCCCCTTCAACACGTGGCTGAGGGTGAGCTCGCCTTTTAAGTAAGTAAATTCAAGGAAACCGCAAATTAGTGACTAAATTTGTCTAATCTTTTGAATGGAGAAAGTAAAGTGGTTTTAATGCAAGAAAGGGGGTGAAAAGAGAATAAAAGGGGGATTACTGTCCAAGTCGATGATCTTCTCGGTGTTGTACGTGAGAAGGGCGGTGGGGCGTAGGATTCCTTTACCCGGGATCTTGGTCGCCTCGTGCTCAAACCGGAGGATGGTGTGAACAATCGGGATGGCTGACGAGGATTTCGTCTTGAGTGACAACTCAAGCTGCCCTTTTGAGCCGTCGGGCCTCAACTCGCCTGGATGAGATGATTCCCAGAGAAAATAACAATCATTATAATCCGAATTAAAAGACGATGGGACAAGGACAAAGAATTACATAAACCCATTTAAATTGAAGCTGTGGCTAAAACGTCTCAAACTTTCATTAAGCTTGACACGACAAATCTTCAGAAATTAAGTTAAGTGGGGTTTGACACAAAATCTTAAAACGGATTACGTAATTGATGTGTTTAAATCCATTTAGTGCAAGAAAATCTCATTTTCAGCCATTTGAGGACATTTAGACAAAATTTTAATCCCTTTCGTCATTTAAATGTTCACCGCAATAATTTAATCCTGTCGTGAAAGGAAAATCCTGTTCTTGTTGTGTAAGAAGCATTTAGTTGTTAAATTAGTGGGGCGGAAGAAATTTCACAAGAAACTTGGAAACTTTACCGGAAGACTCAATGACGTGGTCCATGGACGTGAGTCCAAACTGGAAGGTTTGAGCCTCTTTGTCCAGGTCGAGTTTCACTCCAAGAACTTCGGTGGTCACCTCATCCGCCGCTGGACCCGCTTTTGTGTCCTTCTCATAGCCACCCATCAACTTGATGCTTTTCTGTCGGTTTAGGTTTAAGGAAAAGAAAATTAGATTTAAATTTAAGGACAACTTGTGAATTAACTCTCATAATCGTTTTGTTTCTTTTTATCTGTTGTTGGCTCACTTGGTCATTTGTCCACTCATATTTAATGCGGGTTCGCATCAAATCGGGATGGGCCTTTTGGACGCTGAGGGTGAATTGAGCGGGGCCATTGAGGGGGAAGTAGGGAGCCAAATTCAGGCTGTCCTCATTGAGTTGGTGTCCTTCTCTCGTCGTCGTCGTCGGACTCAGCGTGAAATATGACTGCCCGCACAATTTCAGCCCGAGGAGGCCGAGAAGTGAGCTGTGGCTGGAACTCGAGCTCGAACTGTCTGTACAATGTGGAGTCAAAGCCTTGGCCGGAATCTGTCCAACTTTCTTGTATTCATCCCCCTGTTGAAACAACAACTCGGAGCTGAAATCCCGTTTTAAAAGAAGATTCATCATCATCATCATCGTCAAAATTATGTCATAAAGATGCAATCAATTCAATTTCATTTAATTCACTTCTTCTTTTGACTCCCAACAAGATAAACCCCCAAAACTGGATAAGAGCGTAAAACTTTTTCCAGACTAAACATAAAACATAAATAAAGAAAAGAGCTGGAGAAACTCGCCTGTACTCCAGCACATCGACTTGGCTTTGAGGGATCCCAAACTCCGCGTGGAGGAGTTGGCTCCCTTTGACGTGGAAACTTCCTTCGACGGCTATACTCGTCCGAATTTGAGCCCGAATTTTGATGCCTGTCTCAAAACCGGACACGCCGAGCGCCAATCCACCCGTCACCGAGAGCAGGGCACTGTTGTCCGCGAGGAAAACATGGAAACACGAAACAAAAAAAACGGTGTGAAATATTAATAATATCCAGAAAAAAAGCATCTTACTGTGTACAACGTTGAACTGTGATGTTGAACTGTGTGAAAAACGCGTGGAGAAAGCAGGACAGTGAAATAAAATAAAAGGAAAAGTGACAGGAGAAAGTCGGAGAAAGTAGATGAATAGATGGATGCAGTCAAATATGGATATGGATCTGGTAGAAGGATGGAGAAAGTACGGGAGAAAGTGGAGAAAGCATGTACACATGCATACGGGTGAAAGTAGAAAGTAGGGATATATCTCGTTTATCTATATGTGCGTACCTTGGTTGGAGTTTGCCTTTGAGTTTGAGTTGGGAGTTGGATAGGAAGTTCTCAGCATCTATCATACTCATGGCCTCAACGCGGAGGATGGTGGAGGCTTGAGCACTTAAATTGAGGGGAAGCCCCACGCCGGTCGGAATGATATATGACGAGTCCAATATCGACGTAGACTTTTGCCAATTTGTATCCTATTATTTATTGAGCCACACACACACTTACACACACAATCCATGACATGGTGAAGAAGAAGCCTCTGCACTTTCTCCTACTTTCACTCTACTTCAACTTTTACTCCCATCCTCTTCTGCATAAAATTCATCTGCATCCGAAAAACGCTTCCCTTTGACTCCCAACGTTCAACTTTCACCGTACTTTCACCAAAATTTCAAGTAGCATCGAATTGAGCTTCTTCTATCCCGGCCCTGCCTTTTCTACCATAACTTTCTCCCTGCTTTCTCCATTTAGACATTTGTAATGAGAGAAAGCACCGGTGAAAGCGGAGAAAGTCAAGTGTTGGCGGGCTGTTCTTTCGGTTTCAACTGTATGTACAGAACACGATGGTGTCATTTACCGCAGGCCAAACGTAAAGATAACCCCGTCCATAAGATCAGAATGAAGAAAGCGGAGAAAGCAAAGAAAATGCGGCCAAAGTCAACGTCAATGACATTGACAATCACGACGACAATGACAATGCCAACTAAAAAGAACAAGGAGTCGTGGAAGGTGAAAGTCCCAATCTTGGTCGTTTTAACATGGTGAAAGCATGGTGAAAGTACGGTGAAAGTGGAACTGCATCCCATCCTTTCGATGGGATGGGATGGGAGTCCCGCGCATTTTATTACTATCCGGGTGAAAGGACGGAGCGAGAGAAAGTGTGGGGTGAAAGTCGTGGAGAAAGTACATGGTGAAAGTCATCCAGATGACTATGTAGATGATAAAGGACGCGTACATGCATACATACTATATACATACATATTGTATAATAATGGGTGAGATTACATGCCTTGTCTTGTTGTAATCGCTTCAAGTACTCGAATGGATTGAGCGACTGGAGAAAGTCACTCTGCTCGTCCACGCCGACCTTCCGCCTGTACAAAATCTCATTTCCGAAAGTTTTCAATGACAACGACGCCTGCAAGGCAAACGCAAAAGGAGCAAAGTCAACGGGCAAATCAGCCAACGTTTCATTTCATTTCATACATATTCAAACAGATTTCCATGGCAATTTTTAATCATTTTTTCCATCATCCCGACTTGACTTTGTCTTCTTGGAAAAATCCTGGTTTTTTAAATCCCGGAAAAATTCCGAATCTGCAGACAGGTGTCAGGTACAAAAAATCTGCTGGAGAAAACTGACTGAAAATGCATTTTACAATGTGTAAACAAAAAAACTCACGATGGGGTCACTGTAGTATCGTTTTCCAGCCTCGTATTCCAGGGAAAGCGTTCTCAACTTTCTCTTGCTAGCAACGGCTCTCCTCTCCCGGAAAGAGGAGACAAAGTTGTACAACTCCTTGCTGTTGTACTTTCCATTGGGGCCGAAAAGAGACTCGACGTACGACTCGAAGCTTTCCAGACGAATGTTGGCCTGGAGAAAAAACGCACATGTAATTATTCATATTTATTTCCTGGAGAAAGGAAAGAAAGCAAAAGGTGGACTTTCACCTCAAGAACGTTGATGCTTTCTCCAAAGAGGTCGATGGTTAAATTGAGCGAGGAGCTTCTTGGCACGTAGGAGTGCTGCGAGTAAATCACGTTGCTGTCCACCCCCACTCCTATACGCCAAATACCAAATCAAGAGTTTAGTTGATCAATTGGCGTTGGAATTAATCAATAAAGATTCTCTGATTTCTTTACTCCTTATAAAAGTGTAAATTATCGAGAAATAATAATATAAATAATAAGGAAAGATTTTTCACCAAAGTTAAAGTCGTCGTAGAAGGAGGATATTTCAAAATTGCGGGAGAACTTGCGGACGTCTGGAGAGAACTTTGAGGACAATATTTCATCGGCCAGGAGTCCCTGGAGCTCCGCTTTTGAGGGCAGCGCCGTTTCCTGGAGGTTCTTTAGATATGTCCACACAAAGGAGCCAACTAAGTCATAATCACAAGAAAAATTGAAATGGTCCGTACATAAATTTTCTCCAGACATTAATCTTTGGTTTTTTTGTTTAAAATTTTACCCTGGTTCACTTGCTCATTGTCCAGGGCCTTTTTAACGAAGCGGATGGTCGCGTATGAAGGACACCTCATGAGTCCAATAAAGGCCGCGATTCGGACCTCAGAGTCGTCTCTTTGGTCCAAAAAGAGTCGCTCTAAAATCGACGTGCTCACGCCGCAGGGCATACGTCTGAAATACAAATTGTTTTCAAAAAAACTGCCTAATTTTTTCAAAATTTGTCATTTTTTGAAAAAAAAAATTGGGGTATTTTTTCACCTGTAGGCTTCGATAGCGGCAACCCGAATTTCCATGTGTTCACTCCCAACGCACATTAAAATGGCCTGTTCAATCCCTGGAGAAAACTGCCCAAAATTTCCCATCCCCTTCAAGTACATCAAAATCTACGAAAAAATTCATAAAATTTTATTACAATCTTGCAATTTTGGTAGAAATTTGATGTTTTTTTCTGAAATTTGCACCTGATCCGTATCCCGGGGTTTTTTGGACATGCATTTAGTGGCCTGGAAATAAATCTCGTAGAGTTTAAGGAGCTTGGCCACGGGCGGCTGTCGAGCACAGGAGTTGTCCTTATTGTTCTGTTCAAAGGATTGTTCACCCCCGGCTCGACAGTAGGCGTGGGCGAGGGTTGAAAATGTGAGGAGGATTTCGGGGTGGTCGTCCCGGGCCTTGAGGATGTGGACCGCATTCTCCAGCAGAGCCACACTCGGCTTGGCAATGTAGGTGAGGGAGGCGATCCAGGACTTGATGGTGGCTGGCGGAGCCTCCTTCCGCAAAATCTT